>JAODAL010025598.1:0-58327 GCA_025379985.1 Phyllomedusa bahiana | reverse complement strand
AAAGGATAATTTTGTGAAGTAGGGAATAAAGGTGAGGATTGAAAAAGAGGCCGGGGGCCAAGTCTTATTAAGCGCATGCATTTGGTCTTTTGACATAGCTAAGAGATCTTCCATATGGTAGGTATGAGGCTATGTCTACACAGCTTAGTTAAAATACTGTCGGAATTTCTTGTTTTTTGTGCAAAAAACCCCGTTTTTGGCTTTCCCGTCATCCCAGTAGATTGAGGCCACGGGAATCCAGCAGAAGATAGGACATCTTCTCTCTATCACTGGCTGGTCAGTGGTTTAGAAATCCTCAATAAAAAAAAACCTGAGCTGTTTAGACTCCAGCACGTATTTTCTATTGCTTTCTGCACAGCACTGGTTACAGCCAGATTTTCGGCAGATTCTAAATACTGAATGCCTGTGCTGTGTAGACAAGATCTTAGAGATTTTACTAAACCATTCGTCAATAGTCAGAGGGTTTGGGCAAGTCCATTGTCTAGGAATAATGGTCTTGGCTGCTAGTAGAAGATGACCGAGGACTGATTTTTTTATGAGCAAGTACTCTAGAGTCAAACGCAAACGGCAAGGCGGCCTTGGGTGATTTAAGAATAGGGACACTGGAAAGCTCTTGGATTGATTGATAGACATCCCAAAAACCTTTCAGTGAAGAACATCTCCACCATATATGAGTCATCATACCTATTGCTTTCCCACAATGCCAACAGCTATCTGAGACTGATGGGGCAACAGTCAGTTTTGATAAATGAGGCCTAAGGGCATGTCCCCACTGCAGGGGTTTTGGGTGGGTTTTTCAGGCGGTTTGCGGTTTTTCAGACCGCCTAAAAAAACCGGCCGAAAATAAGCAGAACGGGGCTCTATGGAAAACCTGTGCAGCAGTCTCCACTGCACGGGTTTTCCGCCCGACTGTTTTGTCGCCGGCGGTCCGGCGACAAAACATTGTACATGCACAATCTTCCGTCTGGTTTCCGGACGGAACATGTGCATGTCAATGAGAAGGGGGAGGGCTGTTCTCCGCTCATCGCAAACAGGACAGATACCGGCCGGTATTTGTCCTGTGCCGTGTGAACGGCCCCTAATATGTTTTTGGAGGGTGGGAGGGATCGACGGGAGAACATACAAACAACATGCCGATCTTGCCCTTGCTTGGATTTGAACCCAAGACCTGACCACTGAAAAAGAGCAGTGCTAATCCCTAGGCCAGGGGTCTGCAACATTGGCTCTCCAGCTGTTGGGAAACAACTCCCATCATGCCCAATGATTATAGAGCTTATAAATGAATGATGGGAGTTGTAGTTTCCCAACAGCTGGAGAGCCGACGTTGCCGACCCCTGCCCTAGGCCAGCCTATATCTGCAGTACTACACCTCTATATTGGTACCAGAGTGCCCCTAGCTGCCTGTGGTTTGAGCGTGCCTATCGAGCACAGGAGTGAGAACGCCTTGGAGTCAGTCGGGACCCTTTGCACGGTTTGTGTTGTCTTGATGCCTGTGTTTAAAACCACTGCTCATTGGATAGCATTAGTTCAAAGCATCATCGGCTTCTCATCCTTGTCATGCATCGATGTTAACTGCCGTGGCATGCACTTTCTTTCCGCAGTCATAATATCTGCGACATAATCCGCGGCACAGCTCGTGCCTATGAGAGGTTTTTCTTTTGCATGACTTGATGGCTTTGGAGGGTTGACCCAGGGACACGAATAACAGCCACCCCTTTCATCTCGCAGGTTTCCGATTACCTTGAAGTGATCCGAGAACCCATGGACCTCTCCACCATAATGACCAAAATCGACAAGCACCGCTACATGACCGTGCGGGATTTCCTGACAGACGTCGACCTCATCTGCAGCAACGCCTTGGAGTACAATCCTGATAAAGAACCGGGAGGTAATGATGCTCAGGCAGAAAAATGCTATGGCCATTATTATTTTTCTCCCTTTTCAGGCTATATTGATTTTAAGCCTCTTTCTGCCAGAGGGGAGATGTGTCGAATAGCAGCGCATAATTACTCTACGTTGCCAGTCGGGGGGAAAATAGAGAGGCAAGACAGGTGCCATGTTTGCCAATGGATAAAAATTGTTTGTTAAAAAAAAAACAAAGAAAAACACACCCGCCATATCCTATTGACTTGGTAATACTTTTTTTTTTTTATTTTTTTTATTTTATCGATTCTCTGAGATGCCGAGTACATGAGATAAAATGCTGCCTGGAGATCTATAAAGTGATGTTCTACCCCTCTATTTGCTGTACTGTGTATCTGCAATGTACAGTGTAATTTTTAAAAGTAGCACAAATCCTTTTTGCCTTCGGACAATGGTTATTTAATACATTTCCCTGTAATTCTCGTTTTCTTTGATGCTTTAGCTAAACATAAGCTCTTTAAAGGAATTACCATTTACATCCATTAAAGGGGGTTTTCTCACACATTTATCACCCTTTCCTCAGTCCCGTTTTCTTGGTTTTACTTTGAATTCAGGGGGGTGTTTCGGCTTCCACAGCGCATAAACCGTTTAGCTAAAAGCAACCATGCGGCACCTATCAGAGGGATCAAACAGTCGTATTATAATTTTAAAGCAACCAGTGCCGGCAGCCTATCGGGGAAGATTGAACGGGCTGGCTAAGCGCCCTGAGGAGATCAGCCATACAAGAGGGGATATTCAAAAGGGTGGGACATGTTAATGGACACTTTTGCAAAGTATTTGTTTCTCTTACTGGACATGTAGCTTCATGCTTGACCAAACCCGCCCTGCCACGATGACAGGTCCAACGGTGTGTTTGGACCTTACCTGTTTTTTTTTGGGCCCCGAGCTGTACAAATTAAAGATGTTGTTAAAGGGAATGTGTCCTCAAAATTGACTTATTGTTTAAGTCATGTATTTTTGTCGAACACCTTTTTTACAAAAAAATTTTTGCACATTTTTCATGTCACTACCATTTAAAAAAAAATAAAATAAATCATGAAGTCCTGTAGTGTTCACTAGGCCTAATAATAATCTGATTCCTCCTGTTCTATAGGGAACCTTCACGTCTCCCCTTATCAACAGGAGGAGATACGAAAGATGACATCTTGGCGTCATTTTCACCATAAAAACAAGAGTGACATTTGCACAGGCGGCCCAGATGTCCGAACTTGCGGGTCTTCATGTCACTGACAGTGTTGAAAGTGCCACCCCCAACAAAATTAAAGGGGATTGCCGTAAGGGCCAAGCCCTAGCCATAGCAAAAACATCCGCTTCGACATTGTATGCTAAATAAAAATATGATAAGATGGGAGACTTATTTAGAATCGCCCCTTTTGTTTTTTTTTAAAATGGGTTTTTTCTTAAGGGATTAGCTTCAACATGACGGGCAGGAATTTAAAGACTTTTTCAAAATTCTTTGGGGTCAAAATTTTTTTTTAAGTAAAAGGAAAAAAACATTGTATGTGCTCGGGCACACAGGTTTAAAAGAAAATTTTTTACCGACCATAGCCTGTTTTCAGATTTGGGGAGAGCAACTAAAGACTTGACCATTGATGGACGGCTCAGTCAGGAGCAAACGAATTATCTCTAACAAGATTTTCAGTTTTCCCAAATTTTTTGTTTATCAGGGATTTTAAAAACACCGGGGAGGCCTGTTAAAAAAAAAAATAACATTATGTGAAACCCCCCAACCCAAAAAGAGTTTAAAAAACTTAAAGTAAAAAAGGGGGTAAAAAAACCCTTAAACGTGGGGTAATTACTTTTTTTTAAAATACCATTTTTCCCCGCAAAATGGAATTTCCCCTTTTTAAAGGTAGTTCTCCCCTTTTTTTTGGGGGGGCCATTTCCACCCCCCCGGTTTTTTCCGGGGGAAAGCCCCCCAATTTGGGCCTTTCCCCCAAGAAAAAAAAAAAAAAAAAAAAATTAAATTAAAAAATCCCCCCCCCCCCCAAAAAAAAAAAAAAAAAAAAAAAAAAAAAGGGAAAAAAAAAACCCCAACCCAGTGGGGCCCCCCACTCCCAAAATTTCCCCAAACATTTTTTGTCCACAAATTTTAGGCCAAAAATTACCCGATAAAACTTTTAAAAATCCCTTGGCCATAAAAATCAACCCCCTAAACCCAATCGAGCGTTTTTATTTAAAAATCACTTAAAAATGAAAGGGGCCTAATTTGCTAGGGGGAAAAAAATTTTTTTTACCCCTTTTAACCCCTGGGGCCCCAGGGAATTTTAAACCTCTTCCAAAGGTTATTTCCCATTTGCCAGGGCCCCTCCAAATCCCCAAAAAAATTTCCCCCCTTTTTTTTGATTTCAATAGAAAATACGGCTCGTCGTTCCAACGACGCAAAATTCCCGTTCCGGTTTGCCGCCGCGGATTGACGACGGCAAACCGGACGGAAAAAAAAAATGGGATGTCAATTTTTTCCCGGGACGGATTCACCACCTACAATGTTTGGGGAGAGGTGAATCCGTCGGGAACAGTTACAAATACGTGCCACACTTTAGTGACACTTATTTGCAACTGTTTTTCAACTGATTTCAGAACGTATTTACATCGGAAATCCGTTGTAAATACGTTCTGAAATAAGCCGTGTGAACGAGGCCAAAGAGGTTGTCTCCTCATGCTTTTTTCAGAGCCACAGCCAGCTTCAGACTCGTACTTCCTGTTCAGGCTGTGGGTGGTTTTACAGTAGTAAGTGACACATCTGCTCTGCGATTCCTAGCTGATCCCGATACTGACATGAGTGCCGAAATTTGTAAATGGTAGCTGTGAAGATTTAAAGCTTGTAAGTAACGTAAACAAGCTCATCTCCTGTCATATAACCCTATATATCACAGAGCTCAGCTCCTCTCCTCTATCATATAACCCTATATATCACAGAGCTCAGCTCCTCTCCTCTATCATATAACCCTATATGTCACAGAGCTCAGCTCCTCGCCTCTATCATATAATCCTATATATCAGAGTTAAGCTTCCCTCCTCTATCATATAACCCTATATATCACAAAGCTCAGCTCCTCTCCTCTATAATATAACCCTATATATCACAGAGCTCAGACCTCTTTGTCTTTAAAGGGGTTGCCTCACTACATTGATTTGTCCTTTTTTCTTGGTTTCCCTTTGAATTCAGGGGCGTGTTTACTGGCTTCTAATAGACTGCAGTAGCAGCCAGGTCTGTAGCTATAGCAACCAGCGCTAGCAGCCTATCAGGAGAGATCAAACAGGTCTGTAGCTATAGCGACCTGAGGAGCTGATGCAGCTCATACAAGAGGGGATATCTCAGAATAGGTAGGACACTGTTAATGGACATATATTGCAAAGTGACTTGTTTTTGCAAGATCTTTAACTGATAAAGCAATCCTTGTAGTGAGACAACCCCTTTAAGGGCTTATCATAATAGATGTACTGAACACGTGCAGTTATTTCAGTGGAGTTACCCTTTAAAGGGGTGAACTTGTGATACAAGATAACGATCACGCCTCGGATTTTAAGGGTTATACTCGTAGAAATGTTTATTCTTTGCTGTGTCTCCGGTACAGATAAAATTATCAGACATCGCGCCTGCACCTTGAAAGACACAGCGCACGCCATCATCGCCGCCGAACTGGATTCCGAGTTCAACAAACTGTGTGAGGAGATTAAAGAAGCTCGAACCAAGCGAGGTATGCTGCAATCCCTTCTCCTAACTTTCATTCATGCCTGTTGATTTTCAATTAAAACTCCGAACAAACGACGGAAAAGTGAGTGCAGATTAACCTCCCAAATTATACAGACGATATGCACGTCTGCACCAATTTATCTCTGTGGGTTGTACATCTAAAATGTATTTGTTATGTAAACTAGCATTGGGATTATATACAATTATCTTTATTGCAATTACAGAATAAAGCCATTCTCCCAAAGTCTTGTTGATACAGCTGTTAATGAACTACAGACCCCAGCATGCCTTTCCAGGCTTTGATATGATGTATAGGCTATGTGCAGATGAGATCTTGGAGGACGTTTTAGTTCCCTTGTCTATTTAAGTTCTTGCATCCCTCATGAAATAGAAACAAGGCAACACAAAGTTATCAGATAAAAGTGTTTAGTTATTAGACCTGCAAATGTAGGAGTCTATTGACCACTAGGTGTTACCATCCACTTGTTAATGTCACTGCACGGTCTGCCAGTGTCTAGTCATTGCAGAGGGTGTTAAAATGTGTAGAGACGCATTCTCCTGTGAATTAGAGTTGTGACACCCAATCGTCATTTTGTTCCCATGTTTCTATTAGAAATAAGAGAAGAGGTACAACTCAAAGTTCTAACACAGTTTGCTTTAGGTTATTCCATGGGAAATGGCACGTGTTTACCAATACAGATTTGGCAAGGAGCAATGAGGCAGTGAAAAGCCTGGTCGGCGCCCCTCGGCTGAGGCGGCGTCTCCCCTGACCGGCACCCCTCGGCTGAGGCGGCGTCTCCCCCGACCGGCGCCCCTCGGCTGAGGCGGCGTCTCCCCCCGACGGCCCCTCGGCTGAAAGGGGGCGTCCCCCCCCCGACCGGCGCCCCTCGGCTGAGGCGGCGTCTCCCCCCGACCGGCGCCCTCCCGGCTGAGGCGGGGTCTCCCCCGACCGGGCCGCCCGGCTGGGCGGCGTTTTCCCCCGACCGGCGCCCTCGGCGGGGCGGCGTCTCCCCTGACCGGCACCCCTCGGCTGAGGCGGCGTCTCCCCCGACCGGCGCCCCTCGGCTGAGGCGGCGTCTCCCCCGACCGGCGCCCCTCGGCTGAGGCGGCGTCTCCCCCGACCGGCGCCCCTCGGCTGGGGCGGCGTCTCCCCCGACCCCGGCGCCCCCGGCTGGGGCGGCGTCTCCCCCGGGCCGGCGCCCCTCGGCTGTGGGCGGCGTCTTCCCCCCGACCGGCGCCCCTCGGCTGGGGCGGCGTTCCCCCGACCGGCGCCCCCTCGGCTGGGGCGGCGTCTCCCCGAAACCGGCGCCCCTCGGCTGGGGCGGCGTCTCCCCCGACCGGCGGCGGCTTCATCTTGATAAAATGAAATCTTGGAGCTTACATTTCTGGAAATCAATCCGTTAAAATATGCTGCGTGAACCGTTATTTCCCTTGGTAGTTTATTAGTGAATTTCTATTAAAAAAAAAAATAAATTGCCTGTGCTGTGCTCTGCGGCTACTTTGGAGTGAATGGGCAGATCTAGGATATCTTAATTGATTTCAACCTTAGAAATTTCTGCTGACTTGTAGGAAAACTCCACTAGGAAGAGTTGAAAATACAGCCAAAAATATTTCCTGGTGTCGTTCAGGATTAAATTAAAAAGTTTCTCTCTTATCTTGTATGTGCAGGTTTGTCGGTGACCACAGAGCAAATAAATCCTCAGAGTTCGGTGGCACGGAAGGCGGAAGCCGGAGCGGAGGAAGTGTTCAGGAATAAGCACAGGATTGCACTGGACTTGAGTAATCATTCTGCTAGCAAATGTACATGTAAGTGTTTTTGAACAATTAAAAATAGTCACCTGCCATATAGGGTTTTACATTTATACTTTTTCCCCCTGGTTTTCTTTGTCTGAGAAAGTTGGGTGAAGACCTAGGTGGCCTTCGTTATCACTGTTATTTGGCTTTGCTAAACGGCATTTTTACCTAGCTATGCAGATATTCCTCTGTGGCTTCTATAATTCTAGGTAAGATTTGTTATTATGGACTCCAGAAGAGCCGAGTGACCAGTTTTATGAAATCGTGTATCTATTTACCACAGCTTGAAGCTCCTGTAATGCACTTCTCTATCTGTAAAGCACCTCTGCAGTGACTTCTGACACATGCAGTTTTTGGGAGTTTAGACTTGATATATCTGTATCCTCAATGTCTGTTTTTCAGCCCATCGGACAGGTAAAGGGAGCACCATTTACTGAGCACCTTGCTCCGAGTAAAAGGCAGAGAAAACCTTAAGGCTATGTTCACACGATGTACTGCGGTGCGTGCAGTACGCGCAGCAGTACATCTTGTGTTTCGGGAGCTCGCTCTAATGCGCGCGTACTCCCACGGTGCGGGGGGTTGGGAGGCCGGCAGCCCGCCGGCCCTATTGCCATGCATTACTCGCGGCGTGTATTCGCCGCGAATAATTGATGTCACTTATCTCCCTGCACGTACAATACGATCGTATTGTACGAGCGGGGAGAGGGGGTGTTATCCGTAGTTCTCTATGAGATGTATGGATTACCGTAATTTTGGCGCACATCTCGCCCGTATTAGAGCACAAATGCGCCCCGAAATTACCCAGTGTGAACATACCCTAAGAGGAAAGGGAAATTCCTTCCTACCACTGCCACATCTAGTGATTGACTGTTTGCTCTGTAGACACACTTGTACAGTGAAAGCTGTCAGTCACTGTATGTGAGCAGGACTTCTGTTGTCTTTTGAGTCATCCTCTATCAGGATTTTCTGTTCTTTGTACTCAGAAATCCTGCTTCAATTCGATAAACTCATAATAGTGCATCACAAAAAAATTAGAATATCACTGAAAAAATTAATTGAGATCCATAATTTAAGTCAAATAGAGAAACCCATATATTGTACAGACTCATTAAAGTATGAATTATAAGGTTTAATATAATACATTTGTGAACCCTATAACAAATAAACAGTCCTGGAGAACCCCTTTAATTTTCAGTGATATTCTAATTTTTTGTGATGCACTAGTATATTGCAGAACTCAATTTCTCTTCTCTGTCATATAACCCTATATATCCCAGAGCTCAACTTCTCTCCTCTATTATATAACCCTATATATCACATCGCTCAGCTCCTCTCCTCTATCATATACCCTAATATAATAACAGAGCATCAGCTTCTCTCCTCTATTATATAACCCTATATATCAAGGCTTCAGCGTTCTCTCCTCTCTCATATAACCCTGTATATCACAGCACTCATCTTCTCCCCACTAACATATAACCCTATATATCACAGAGCTCAGCTTCTCTTCTCTATCATATAACCCTATATATCAGAGCTCAGCTCCTCTCCTCTCTCCTATTACCCTATAATCACAGAGCCTCAAGCTTCCTCTCCGTCTATCCTATAACCCTAAATATCAACAGAGCTAAGCATCCTCTCTCTCTAACATATAACCCTATAAATCCGCCGAGATCTCGAGTTCTTCTATCATATAACCCTATATATTCACAGAGCTCAGCTCTCCTCTAATCCTATCATATAACTCCTATATATCCCAGAACTCGCTTCTCTCCTCTATTATATGAACCCTATATTTCACAGAGCTCAGCTCACATCCAGCTCTCTGATCATGGGTGCGTCACCATTTTACAAATAAAATTAAAAATTGGTATCGCACGTTTTGTATTTATCCCATACGCCGAAGAAGAAAAAAATTGCAAGCGGCAAAAATGTGTTTTGGGTTTTTTTTGTCTTTTCCACATCCCAAAAAATTTTAATGAAAAAGTATTAACAAACATCAGTCAAATGTTATCCCGAAAATGAGGTACAAATATAACTGCACTTCAGCCCTAAAGAGTCCTAGGTCAGGTCCAGAGGCTAAAAAACAAATAAAAGTGATCGTCACAGACGAATGGGGGGCGTTTCACGAAACATGTAGAAAATTAACCAAAACTTTTTTTCTATTTTTGTGTACTAAAATATAACAAAACTTCTGCATCACTGGAATCGTATCGCCCTGTCAAAATTACTTGACGTATACTCGTATCCATCAAGGTAGTTAGTGTGCTAAGTATTGGGAATATCTGAGGGAGGGAAGGGCGTATGAACACGGGGGGGGGGCCAAAAAATGGGCTTAATTTGCATTTTTTTTTCATGTTTCACCGCGCACACAGATTTTTGTGAGATTTCCCAGTACCTTAAATCTTATGGTCAATGGCAGTGTTGAATAATACATCTTGTCCTGTAATAAAACAAGCCCTCGTATGGCAATGTAGACGGAAAAATAAAAAGGTTTTGCTGCTTGGAAGACGAGAGAGAAGAAAACCCAACCAAAAATCTGATACCTGCTACGACCTGAAGGGGTTAAAAAGGTATGCTGACTGCAGCGGAGCTATGGGAAGCATTACGGCAAACCTAGTGTCTGTCAAAATAAGGCAACCCCCCCTAAAATCATACATATTGCATTTTTTTTATGGCAAAACAGAGTTGCGTGGCTTATGCTGATGTTGAGTGATGAAATCACTGCAGTAATAACAATGACATTGGTTGGTTTTGTATTCAACAATAAATGTTAGTTTTTGTACATCATGGAGGAATAAGAGGCATCGCCTAAAAATAAGTCATAGAATCGTTCTTTAGGAGAAAATAATTAAAATAAGACCAGTCCTTATTGTTCGGGGAAACAGGGGTTACAGGAAAATTGGTGAGTGCCTACGTAGTCGCAAAGAGAGCTGATTGTGAGCGCACAGCTGTTCCCTATGACTCTGCTGCTGTGTCTGTCGGGATACCTTAAAGAGTTTGTCTCATCTTAGAGTTTCATAGGATGCATGAATGAAATAATGCTGCTTGGCTCCTGTCCACTTCCCTGGTCAAGCTGTCTGTAATTAGCACATATAGAGGCTCCTGTAGTTAGCACCTCTGGCTAATTAGAAAAATCTCGGATCGCCTGTTCCAGGGACCAGGGAATCTTCTTGAGTTAAATTAAACGAGTGTAGTAATTATGTGTCTTTATGATTCTTGAAAGATCAGATAACACAGCAAGCTCTCACAGTCCAGGAGTTCTGTGCTGCTGGCTGGACCAGCCTGGTGGTGGGGTTGGGGTGAGGTGCTGGCTACCCTGTGTATACGTCACTCCCTGCTATCAGATAGAACAAACAGCAGAGGGAGAGATGTACACAGGTCGGTCACTTGGGGAACCAGAGAGCACAGAAGGTGATAAAATCACTTGTAGCTCCTTTAAAAAAAAAAAAAAAAAAAAAGCAACGCAATATATTTGAAAAAAACGTCTTCATTTAGTGATCCCAATATTTTAAGCTAAATCTGTGTGGACGGAGTACAGACTCCTGATTACCGTAATCATATAGAAACATCCTGGTGCATAAATATCAGAATTAGCGCTGTGTTGTAAATGGGGCCATACTGCTAATCAAAATAAGCAACATGGAGTTCACGTGGCTGTGAATTTTTGTAAGGCCCTATTCACATCACATTTTCTGATTCCATCGCAGGTCTATGTTGGGATACTATGAAAAAGGCATGATAAAGAACACCGATGCAGTGCAATAGGGCCATCGTAATATCCGGCCAGTGTGTCTGCCATGAATATTGAGTAACGTACCGAAATAGAGTCTGAATGAGGAACTATCATGCGTCTACTGGTTATGGCTTATGGGCTTTCCATTGAGAAATGTACCATCATGATGCCTTTTTCGAGGTATCCTGATGTATACCCGCAATGGAACCAGGAAACGCCATGTGTATATTGGGGCCATACATCCACGTGTATAACTCAAACTAACCGAATTACTTTGGTGAGGAAAAACTTAACCACATATCAATGCAGAAACGAATTTCCCCCATAAAATATACCTTTTATAAATTATCATTAAAAATAAACATCAATCCTAAATATAACCCTAATAATATCGGTGCCCTCAAATTTGATAAATAGGAATGGATATTAGATTATAAAGATCTGGGTGGTGAGGATCATGTTTCCGTTAACTGCCCTTTGATGGATTCTCGTCCGTCAGCGAGCTAACGCCCTGAAAAAATGGGCGGTTCCACTTTAACCGACCTCTCCACTAATTCGTCCTCCCTATATTTCCTTGCTAAACTCTTTATTATAACAATCCTCAATTTAGTAAATAAACTCATTCTCGGAATGAGATCTCTTAAATATCTCAATTCTTCATTAGTCCCGACTAGTTTCCCCCCGTCCTCCAAGCTTCTAGGGTTTCATCAGGGGATTGAATATATAAGTCTTAAGAAACAGTCAAGTGTTAGTGCATGTTTTTTTATTATTTTTATTTTTAAAAAGTCGCCATTAGATACCAGGGCGCTGTACAGTTCGAGGGGGGTGTAGACATACTATTACATAATCAAACGATATACAATGATAAGTGATGAATGACAATTGGCACGAGCGAGTTGGTAAGAGAGGGACCCTGCCCGCTAGGGCTTTACATCTACGAATGAGGGGGAAAGGATAGCAGGATATGGGTAGGTGGCAGACATTTGTTTGTGGGAGGTAATAGTGACAGACAAGGTTATTTATGTAATGAAGGGCAAGCCCGAAGAAATGTGGGTTATTTTCTAGTAACGTTTTTGATGGGCTTGGTTAGAGTTGGGGGATAGACTTGATTATTAGTGAGGTCATTGATTTCCGAGAGTGTGTGGGGAGAAGCACGGTAGAATTCGTTGGAGACGGTTAAGTTAATCCTGATGAAGTGTGCGATAGCATTATGAAGAATTGTCTTGTAGGACGGAGATAGGCTTTAGGTGAAATATTTTGGAAATTAGAGCAGAATGTATGGGAGTGGGGGGAGGAGGTTCATGGATAGCCTTGTAAGTCATGGTTAGATGTAGCTTGAAATGAAGTTCGCATGGTTCAATGGGAAGGCCGTGAGAGTGGATATATGGTCATAGGGGAGAAGGCAGCGGAGTTATCCTGAGGAGAGATGTGTAAAGACGGGCAGATGCAGAGTAAAGTGATGGTTTGAAAGGGATCAAGATGTGCGAGATTGGAGGGGCCACTAGAGAATGATTGTCAGTAGTTCATAGCGGGAGATGAGACCAGGCATTGGACCAGCATATAAGCACTTCCACTTCAAATTTTTGGCATAAAGCCGTATCAATAAGATACTATTCCACTTCAACTATACATGTTACTAGTCAAAGGTAACTGATGTCGCTTCATACTTATCCGGTTTCTGCGGCATGATTTGCTGCTAACCGGGACAAACCTGAGGTCAGAGATTGGCGGGCATCGATAGCTGAGAAAGGAGGCCCGTGAAGTCCAAGATTGCCTTCCTGAAAATGATAGTATATCTAATGTAACAATGTACAGTTAGCGGGTTCTTTAG
This sequence comes from Phyllomedusa bahiana, assembly GCA_025379985.1. NCBI lineage: Eukaryota > Metazoa > Chordata > Amphibia > Anura > Hylidae > Phyllomedusa > Phyllomedusa bahiana. The sequence goes on along the minus strand of JAODAL010025598.1, from coordinate 45,346 downwards.
TAAAAAAAAAGGTTTTGACAAGACACTGTCCTTATTTATCAAAACTGGCAAGGAGTAAGACTGTCTTTGTTGCCTATAATGACCAATCAGAGCTTTGCTTTTATTTTTTCAGAGCGGTATAAGAAAAATGAAAGCTGAGCTCTGATTGGTTGACAGTCTTGTGGTATGTTCACAGGGCGTTTTTTTGGGCTGAATTCTAGCATGTTTGCGCAAGTAAAATCATTATAGGAAACGCGTTTCAAAACAGCCTTCAAAATCCGCTTATAAGGCTATGGCCACACAGCAGAATCCGGCTGGAAGTTTAAATCATGTTGGTTATATAGGGTTTGTGGGGATCAGTTTCGGCGTTTATGCTGAGATTTGCCCGAGACCGCTAGGATTGATATGGACACCTTTCGCCCCAAAGAAACGTGGGCAATGTCCTGAGATTTTCCAAACACCAGCGGGCTGGAAATCCGTCCAGAAGAAAAATCGGTGCATGTGAAGAGCCACAGTAAGTCGGATTTTCTTTGGTAATGCTCCTGGAGATGGTTGACATGGTCTTTTCAGACCGTTTTCCGAATACGGTCTGAAAACCATTGGGGCCGTGTGGGAGCTTCCCAATAATTATCAGACTGTATAATTTTTAGAAGCAGATATCAGGAAGGCCAATTTTGGTAGGTCAGGAATTGATGAAGTGTAAGGTATACTCTTTCAAAATATGATCATGTGAACTATACCCTTAATGTTAGAAAGTGAAAACTAAGAAAGTGTCGGGGGTATGTCCACGTACGGTCGAATTTTGCAGGTGTAGAAAATGCCAAAATCATAGTAACTCGAATTGAGTACCCATGAGAACCCACAGTAATGGTCCCTGATGCACAGTACGGGCCTGTAACAAGAACTGACATGTCACTTCTTTGGGGCGAGTACGCACCAGGAAAAACTAAAGCGATAGGAGGGCTGTAATGAGCGCTGGGCTGGAAAGTACACACAGCCATGCGCGAGTACATTCACATCAGGCGGTATTGCGGTGGCGCACAGGTTATGCGCTCGTGTCAATAAGCCGTGAGAACAGGATGACGGCAGCAACTTGGTATTACCCGTGGAGCGATCTATGGGAACAGAAACCGTCTTTAGGTGTATGTTTACACTTGATGACGCTTTATTTTTGCCGCTTCATTCGCTGCGACCGAGCGCTTAATATGCAGAAAAATGGTCGCCCCAAATAATTAGCGGTAGATGCCATGATCTCTTCATATGAGAAACTCGTAATTACGCCTCCTCTCTTCCCGTTCGTATAATACACATCGTAAGATATTATCGCTGGGGAGATAAGTGACACGACAATTACTTGCAGCGAATAAGCACCGCGTGTAATGCATATAAATGGGGCTGCCGGGCCCGATTCCATCGGGCTACCTACCTGATACAGCTCAACACCCCAAATCACCTGGTGTATTGTGGCGTGTGCTGTACGCGCCACAATTGCACCGTGTGAACATACCCTTACAGTTATACTGGTCTGGTGAATGAGGCCCAGTGTTCTTTATTTGCCTTATGAGGTGCTGGATTCTCTTGTACCTCCGTTGGCGCGGTGAAGCGAGGGGCGTCTGTGGTAGACAGCTGTCAACGGTCCGTGTAGTTCAGATATATATTTGCAGCACAGAGTGTCTGTGAGTATGTGCGGCCAGAGTGTAAAATGACACCCGTTACCCGGACTAGACCACATGGAGCTTTATAGAGCTTGATATAAAAGCTTGTGCATTGGGCCTTGGGGTAGGAAAGATTGGATCACGCGAGTCGGTGCATTAGTTAGCAGCAGCTTGACTTTGAATCTCGAAAGGTTTCTTCACATGGATAGCCATTTCTAACAGTTTGTGAGTGAGCAGCACATTCTGTAGGCCCTTAGCTTGTTGGTTCGAGGCATCGCTTGACTTAGTGATTAAAGACGGGACGTGGCTACTTCGCTGGTTTCCTGGGCATCAGCTGCAGTCTTTAATAAAAATACTCAATATGCTGCCTTATTTATAAAGAGCAGTTATGAACACGAAACAGGCTTGTCGGATCTTCCCTGGAGGATGGGACATGGCCGCCGATGCATAAAGAACATGTATCATCCTGATGGGCTGCCAGCAGTGGGCGCTCTACCATGCCGGTTGTGCCAGTGGTGGCTGCAGATAATGGATGGCTTTTTATCCTGTGGCTCAACGCTGACGACATCTTGGATGAGTGGATCACAGCTGCGTTTCCTACTAAAGCACAGTGAAAGAGTTCTATCAAAAGTAGCGCAAAGGCATTGTGGATAAGGGGGTGACCTGTAGTGTTTTTGGGGGTTCACCTATGCAAATACATTGAAATATACTTAGCAAAGTGGTCTGGAACGGTCGGCTCATAGGGTATGCCTGTCTCCTGGGCAAAGATGAAAGGGGTCCACTTAAGTGAATACATTGACGACAGTGCCAGACCACTCTGCTAAATATGTTTCAAAGACGAAAGACGCTCCCAAATTGTTTAAAGCCATAGTAATGGCCTTAGTGTAATGGTAAGACATCTGACTTTGCAGAATAACTTAGGTAGTGAAAAAAGCCTTTAAAAATTGCTCGTCAAATTCCCCCCCTCCTTAGTGCCAATATTGGGCGAAGGGGGATAGAAATAGTTGATTTTGGTTCCTAATGTGAACCTAAGAAACAGGTACGATTTATAATTCTGACAGTCATGTCAAATTAGTGAGAGAAACCATGGCATAAGTGTGTCTTTGTACAGTGTATGTAAACTTTTGGTTTCAACTGTACATCCAGCTATGTATAGATAGACAGACAGATAGGCAGATCGATCTAATATGATCCACCATTGTTTTGGCTTTTTGTGTTTTTTTTTTTTTTTAAGCCATTCTTAACTTGTCTGATGTCTGTCTTTTTGCTGTATCCCTAGTTATTGGTGCAGTGTCATCCAACTTGTGTATTTAAGGGGGTTTTGCACACAGTAAGCGAAGTTCCATACCTCTGTATCTACCAGAGGAGAATATAAACAAAGATTCAGCGCATGAACGACGCAGGGTGAGTGGGAGGGGTGAGCAGAGAGGGAGGAAGCAGGGAGCGTCCAAAGTTTACTCAAATAATATTACAACCATTGGATTATCTTTATACATTCAGACAGACTCATGATACCTGTCACTTTCTCCACAGCTCCCTTGCAAGCTCCTCATGTTGCCCTGTCGATAGATAATTGAAAGTGCAAACAGGGCAAGCGTGGCCAGATCAACTCCTGTCATGTCTAGATGTAAACTTTCAGGAAACTGAAGGAGGACTGAGCAATAGCTGTAGCTCTCACAGGCTTCACTTTATTGTGAATCACTAATATTTAGGAAAAGTGAATTTTAATACCCATTTGTTGAGGATCCCACGTCAACATATTTACATCTTGGCAAAACCATATATAAACTTAAGGGTTATTTTATCAGGGCTGTGGGTCGGCAAGTCAAAGTCCGCGCATCCGACTCCTCAATTTCCCAAAAGGCCTCCGACGCCTGACGCTCCCACTATACACGGCGCATTGTTTTTAACTGATAGACTTTACTGTAGTAAAATTGGTATCAGGCTGTTTATCACCTTATGATACAATAATCAATCTGATTTAGGGTAGAACATACCACTGATAGACAAGAAGTGTCACAATGTTTTGATATTTTTGAGACACTTGTTGGGTAGATCTGAATAAAAATGGCTGTATTTGTATGCCAGTCCATTCTGCACCAACTGGGAATTTGTGAAGATGATCGGGATTAGATTTTTGGGGTAAGGCCTGCTTTGAAATTTGATCTATAGCCCATAAGGATCGGGGAGGCAGAGATTTAAAACCAAAGGTGTGGATATTCCCAAATACTGGGTAACAAAATAAAAATATATAACAGTTGCCTTGATTATAGGAGCAAAACAGTACAATCAGTTACAGATGAGAATCTGCAGAACTGATGCAGATGCTAAATACTTGAGCAAGTCACATTTAATTATAAGATGATGTGGTTAAGGTATGACTGTATAATAAAATTATAGTAGTCTCATGTACAAATCAGATAGTGGATGGTGGATGATATGAGATGGCATGAAAGTCCACAAAGTTCAAACTCTTTGTTACCATTGATTTGCTAAGGTTAGTTGGGTTAAAATATATGTTAATTGATATGAAGTTAGATCCCCAAAAGAATTGTAAGATTATGCAAAACACTGCAGGTACATTTGTGGGAGTTCTGCTTGTAATTTGTATCTGGAGAAATAGTATCTGCCTTCCATACAGAGTCCTGCATACATGACCACTTACATTTTTTTATTGTTTTTTTTTTCTGATCTTCATTATTTCCAAGCTAGAGAACGTGCCATCCGTTGCTTTACACATACCATGGGTTGGTGGGATAGCAGTGACTTCACAGGAGGCATACATTTCTAGGACACTTCGGGGTAATAAAAGGAATTGGCCATTCATCCACAGTCAGTTTATAGATTGAATTTTTTGAACTCTTCAACTACTTATTGAAAGCAGGTGATACAGATTATCTGAAATCTGTTTGCCCTGGGGATCTAGAATCTGTGTTCGACCGGGGCTGGTGAGCAGCGCTATGCCCGCTCCAAGGTTCATCAATTAACACTGCCTCATGTATGAGGCTGAAGATATGGAGGCATTTAGCACTGGCGCTGGGAACCGCCATATTCCTCTTGCTCATTTCAGTCGAACGTATACTGACCAACTTATTATATATTTTTTGAGTCGAGTCGGTGTCATTTTATGAGGACGTCCGGACTCCTGGCCAAATAGGCACCGGCCTCCCACAGCCCTGGTTTATATTTTCTTACTGTTTGAGGTTTTCCGCTGCATTGGGGTTTTTTATTTACTTGAGTTATATTCTTGCAAAGTTTTAAAATAAGAATACTAACTCACCTGTGTTATACTCCGCCGCTTCCAGTGCTACACCATCCATCCTATGTCGTGTTTGGTTCGCCTTCAGCCATGATGTTAGTCCATAACCCATGTCACTGCGCTGGCGGCGATATAAACTGGCTTTCATGTGGGTCTAGGGGTGCCGTATACGTGCACAGGCCAGTGGAATAATGTGGGTAAGCAGCATGCTTCTAGTGTGTAGGATATTATCTTGAGCAATGGGGTTCACCAGGCTCGATAAATATAAAAGTATATGTGAGCGCGTGTGACTAATCAATAGGGTGTAATATGAAAAAGGGATATAACTTTTGCACGTTGGAGATCCGAGTGTGGGCAATTGAAATATTTTTGAGTTCATCTGGTGCGGAGAAAAAAATGGCATCCACAGGAGTGGTGATAGTTGTAGGGAGTGCCGGACGATGGTGGACAATAATTATTTGTGGGGTATTACGGCAAACCGCATTTGCTGCATGCCAACAGAACCACCTGGTGCTGAGGAGGCGGACATCAGAGGGGGTGACGGGGACTCCAGCAATAATAATGGGCACAGCAGAGGGGACGTTATGAGCTTAGCACGTTCCTACCCCTGATTTCTGCCAGCATTTCCTTTATCCCTTGCCTGTCCAGCAGATGGTGCCCCGGCGATGGCGTCGCTCACCCCCTTTTCTTGGTTCATAACCTGCTCATTTTATTGTCTATTGATCTCCTGTCCCTTTGTCTTCTTTTTGAATCACGCCTGCAGCTCCATGAATGAACCATGTTTCCGGATTTCAGCCGGAGAAGTAATTTATAGAAGCGATCTCTTCCTGAAGATTTTATCTCTTGATAAATTGTTTTACTCTCTGCAATTTACTCCAAAGTCTTCCCAGCCTGTTCTAATGAAGACCGCACTGGAGGATGCTCTGACGCCGAGCATTGTGCATTAAGCCCAGTGCAGTAGAGCTTGTTAAGGAGCTGCTGCTAAATTTGACGGGGTCGTGTTAGCAAGAGCAAGCTGAAGGGCCGTTGCCTCATTGAAAGGAGAGCCACTTTGTTGGTTTTTTTGCTTGTTTTTTTACTAGGTCGATGGATTTCTTGAAAACCGGGGGAACAACATACAGAAGTCTGTCAGGTTGGCCTGACACATAGTAATGTTATTAACACTGCCTGTGACACTAGAACGTAATTGAATGGATTATGGTGTATGTGCAGTAGAGGCAGTCCTTATGGGCTGCTGGATGAAGGTGGTGGGGGGAGTGTTTGGATGGATTCCTAATTGCAATGGGGCCACAATCCCTTCACACAACATTGACAAATAAGAGCAAGTGGAATTAACCCAAAGGTCATGGATAGAAAGTGTAAGGGGCACCGATTTCTGCACATATATCACAACATGAAATATAAAAGAAAAAATATATGTGTTGTATAAGTGTGTAATATATATATATATATATAATATATATATATATATGTGTATATATGTTGTAATATATATATATAATATATATATATAATATAATATAAATCCCTAATCCCTAGTTATTGGTGCAGTGTCATCATCCGACGTTGTGTGTGTGTGGTGTGTATGGGATGTATATATATGGCTATAAAATATATATATAGGCTTCCAAAGGTCAGACCCCCTCCCACTGCTCATATAATTATAATACACTGATATTTTATATATATATATGGGGCACCGATTTCTGCACATTATCACAACATGAAATATAAAAAAGAAAAATGTGTGTGTATGTATATATATAATCTAATATATATATATAAATATTTTATATATATATATTATATTAAATATTATATATATAAATATAATATAATATACCGTGTTTCCCCGAAAGTAAACAGCGTCTTACATTCTTTTTAAACCCCCAAAAGTCCCACTATGTCTACTTCGGGTATGTCTTATATTGGCAGGTTTTATGGCCCCATACGCAGGTAAAAGGGCAGGCTGTAGCAGGGTAATAGGCCCCGGGTGAGGCAGGGTAAAAGGGCCGCTTTAGGGATGGTAATAGGGCCGGCTGTAGGCAGGTATAGGCCGCTGTAGGAGGGTATAGGGCCGGCTGTAGGCAGGGTTTTAGGGCCGGCTGTAGGCAGGGTCTAGGGCCGGCTGAAAGGGAGGGTATAGGGCCGGCTGTAGGGAGGGTATAGGGCCGGGTGTAGGCAGGGTATAGGCCGTTTTGTAGGCAGGGAAAGGGCCGGCTGTAGGCAGGGTATAGGGCCGGCTGTAGGCAGGTATAGGGCCGGCTGTAGGTAATAATATCAAAATGAAAAAACAAACAATCACTTACCTGGATCCCTGCGGTCTTCGCTCTGCTCTATCTTCTTCTCGGCACAGGCGGGTGACATCATCAGGCCGCGCACGCAGCGTGATGACAGGAGCTCCGGACAGCCGCGAGTCTGCGGTCGCCCGGAGGCCACTGCGGAGCAGGGAGCGCTCGCTCTGTGCCCCGCAGTGGTATCCCTTCACCTATATGCGACTCCTCCGGAGCGCATATAGGTGAAGGAATCGCGGACAGTGCCCGGGCCAGCGCAGCGCCCGGACACTGTGCGCTGTACTCGGCATTCAGCTATATGCGCTCCCTGAGGAGCCGCATATAGCTGAAGCGTCCCTGTCGGCGCCCGGGCGCAGACAAAGTACAGTAACTACATCTTACTTTCGGGGTACGTCTTACATTAGTCAACGTCCCTAAACTCCCCGCTACGTCTTACTATCGGGGGTGTCTTACTATTGGGGAAACACGGTATAGATCTCCCTAGTTATTGGTGCAGTGTCATCCAACATATACATATATACATATACATATATATATATATATATATATATATATATATATTATATATATATATATATATACATACACACACACCACCACAACACACACATATACACACAGAAGTTGGATAACACTGAACCAATAACTAGGGATATATATATATACACTCATATATATTTTTTTCTTATTATATATCATGTTATCATAATTATGTGCAGAAATTGGTGCATATATAAATCGGTATATATTATATATATAATATATATAATAATTATAATATATTATATATATAATATATATATAAATCAGTGTATTATAATTATATGAGCAGTGGGAGGGGGTTCTGACCTTTGGAAGCCTATATATTCTCACAATCCTGACCACCCACTGTGCATGTAAAAACAGCACCATGAATGGGTTGTCATGGTTCTTTGCAGAACAGTTGAGCTCTGCTGTGCAGGGAGAATCAGTGAAGTGTTGCAAACACTTCATTGTAAGGATCAGTGTGGGCTTCAGCGACCGGACCACCACTGACCAGTGCTTAATGGCATATCCTAGCAAAAAAACTGCTGCCTTCTTTGTGCTGTATTAGTAAGGCTGTTTGATTGATCTACACACATCAGACTATGGCCTAATAGCACATCAGAGCACAGCTGGCAATCACTGTGCAGTCCCACTGACATTCAGCTGCTCACCTTGTAAACACTGGGCACAGCACAACTGAAGGTGGCACAAAAAAGATTTATTTTTTTCTTTTAAGTCATGCCCTGGGTGTTGCAACTACTTTGCTAAATATGTGGGTTAGAATTCTTTAATACTTGTAAAATCGCATGCTTATCGTGGGGAAAGCAAGCTGAAGTGACATGAAAATTCAGTGCTTCCTGTTCCAAAAAAAGTACAGTCGCCCCTCAACTTACAATATATATTAGTTCTAGGATGACCATTATAGGTCGAAAACTGGCGATTGGTTCTGAAGCCCCAAAATGTGACCTCAACATAATGTAAAATGAAGAGTAAGGAAAATAAAGCAGATAAGAGACAGAGCTGCTGGAAATCACTTTCTATTTTGAGGACAGGAGCTTATTTGTGTCATAGACTTAATACACAGTGTGCTATAGTCTGTGTACAGTGTATCATGTTTTCCAAATGCATTTCTGCTACTTTAGGATACATGAAAATTCGAGGTTCTTAGTGTACATTTTTTGATCAAAACTGTAAATGCCCATCTACTGCGACAAAGTGACCTCAGTTCAGATAGGGACCTACTCTAACATGTTACCTCTCTTGGTGCCTATTCAGCCCTCCATCTTTTCCGGGAGAGAAGATCCCAGCTACATTCTGCTGTGGTTAAATACAGTATTTGTCCATGGGCGGAGTGGACAACCAATATGGAGGCTAGCCACTCCCCCATGCAAACAATCCAAAAAACACAAATTGGTCAGCATATTCAAAACAGTTTTTGAAGAAAATCGTATAGGTGCACACAGGCATGGCAGCACAGCAATGCAAAGACAACACAATTTCAGCAGCGCCTTATAAACTCTATATCCTCCTGCGACACCAAGTGAGGTAAAATGTCAAAGTAGGTTCCCATCTGAGGTCACCTTGTCGTGGTGGATGGGCTCTTACAGTTTTGACCAAAAATGTACACGAAGAACCTCAAATTTTCATATGTCCTAAAGTAGCAGAAATACCTTTTGAAAAAAATTCCTAGATTTCCTTTGACTGTTCTTTGGCGTTTATAGAGTGTTGATGATATTGGGTTGTGAATACAGAGATCTAGGAGTCACAAACTTTGTATTTTTTCCCTGCGGATACACTTTAACAAATCTCAGCTGGTGTGGAACCATTTTAAGATTTGTAGAGAGGCCTTAGATTTTGTCCTAGAGGTTTCCATATCTTCTTGTGCTTCCGGGTTTTTTTTTTAGGGTCCGTCCACACAGAAAGACTTTTGGTCGGATTTTCAGACCGTTTTCATATTTAAAAAAAAAACTGACAACCCACCAACAACCATCCCCATAGACTTTAATAGAAAATCCGTTCGGCAGTCCACACTGAACGGATTTTTTGCCAGACTAATTTTTTTAAACCACCGGCGTTCCGAAATACTTTCAACATGTGCAATCTTCCGCCCTGTTTTTGGGCAGAAAAATATGTATTTGAATAGTTGATGGGGGCAGCGAATCTGCAAACCATAGACACAACTGTCCCCCAAACCCGTCCAAAAGATGACAAACTACGGGCCGAATTCTTAAGTCAGAATCCAACCAGTATTTTTACACTACCGTGTGGACGCACCCTTAGGCCCGGTTCACACGGCTTATTGCCGGCGTAATTGCGGGACGGATTTCGCCCCGCAATTACGCCGGCAGCCGTACAGCGGGGCGGGGGGCCGGCAGCTTGCTGGCCCCATAGACTGTCATTATCTACGGCGCGTACGTCAATTTCTCCCCGCCCGGTGGATTCGCCGAGCGGGGAGAGGAGACGGAATCCATAGTTCTCTATGAGAACTGTGGATTACCGTAGTTACTGGGACGGATTGGAGCCGTATTGCAGCGCAAATACGGCACGCAGTATGGCTCCAATCCGCGCCAAATAAGCCGTGTAAACATGGCCTTATGCTTGCTTGAGAAAGCTACATGAAAGTCCGCATAGGCCCTGACAGCTTGGCAAGAAGTTGCCGGTTTGGAACCAACTTGGCACGGCAGTGATGTTATATTAGGGTCCGTTTACACGGCACACGACAAACACTGGTCGGTTTATCCGACCGGTATTTGTCCGGTTTTTGTGCCGTGCACATGGTCGTGGGAGGACGGATTTTCTCCGCGATGAGTGGGGAAAAGCCCTTCCCATTCACTTGTTCAGATTCCGTCTAAAAACCGGACGGAATAATGAACATGTTCAATGTTTTTCAGGCGGCCAGCGGTTTTCCATAGAGCCCCATGTAAAAGTTTGCAGACGGTTCTTCAGACAGTTTGCAAAACCGCAAACAGTCTGAAAAACCGGCCGCAAACGGTGTCGTGGGGACATGGCCTTATTGTTGAAGGTCCCAGTGCTAAAACTCCCAACAATGTCTTTGAGGCAAGTGGAAATCTAGAAAACTTTGCACATTCTCATCGACCATTTCCAATAATGTTCATGTTGGGCAGCAACTGGTTTACTTCTGCTTGTCAGTATACATTGGTATAAAGCGTGGCGACTTTTTGGCGAGCGCTCTGTAATTTCTTAAGCTGTTGCCTATAGCCGTCCATTGCATGTCTTGTGGTTTGCAAAATCTACTAAAGCCTGCAGCTAATTTCCGACATTGGCTTTATCCCTGGGACTTATTAAGTAAGCCTGTCTGCCTGAAGCTCCGTTTCTCTGTCAAAACTTGAAGTGGACGGCGCTTGAGCTCCCGTCCCAGCTGTGAGGACATGAAGGCGCCTCCTCTGTTGTGGTCTCTTACAACCTATTTGTTATGAGCTCCAGAACGCATTTCCGAGAGTTGACATTTTGTTTATTTTTTTAATAACAGTTCCCATTCGGAAGAGGCACCGCCGACGCTCGCAGTGGGGCAGAGGAATCATTCGGAAAAAGAAGTCTACCTACTTAAAGAAAGATGACGAAGACTCCAAGTTCCGATACGACGACGACGACGACAACGAGGATACCTTAGAGAATGGCGACTGCCTTGAGGATAACGGAGACGAGACCGGAGACCACTCGGTAACCAACGACGAGTCCTCCTGTGATATCATGGATGGGGAGGTGGACCACCAAAATGGAACCCTAGGGAAGGGCAGCAGCTTTGTGTCCACAGAGGAGGACAGCTCTAACGAATCCATGTTGGTTAATACCAAGGTAGCACTGACTGGAAGAACGGTCCCTTGCAAGGATCCTCCACTTGCTGCAGACTATGTCAATGGATGTGCATCAATGGACAGTATAGAAAGCACACCAGTGTCTGGGATCCATAACGGAAATGTGAAATCTGATAACCTTGAAACCACAGACAAAGACTCTGAATCGGGAGCACACCAAGGTGAACTAGTAAACTGCTGCAGTACAGTAAATACACGTAGTAATCCAGCACCACAGCAAACGCCGGGAGCAAATCCAAGTAACGAACTTGAGAAAGATCCGGGCAATGTGGAGTTATCAGATGTACAAGAAGGTAAGTGGATTTGGATCTCTTAAAGGTAATGTCTTGAATTTAAAGGGGTTGTCTCACTACGTTGATTCATGTCACCTCGGTCCTGTTTTCTTGGTTTCATTTGGAATTCAGGGGCGTGTTTACTGGCTTCTACTAGGCTGCAGTAGAAGCCAGGTCTGTAGCTATAGTAACCAGTGTTGGTAGCCTATTAGGAGAGACTGAACAGGTCTGTAGCTATAGGAACCAGTGCTGGCAGCCTATCATGAGAGACTGAACAGGTCTGTAGCTATAGCGACCTGAGGAGCTGATGCAGCCCATACAAGAGGGGATATCTAGGAATAGGTAGGACACTGTTAATGGACACATATTACAAAGTGACTTGTTTTTGCAAGATCTTTAACATAAAAAGCAATCCTTGCACTGAGACAACCCCTTTAAGGGTTGATTATTTATATGCACGTTTCAAAAAAGAAACACTACTAGAGGTAGCCATATTGGTTCTTCTGCGTGGACCATGCAGCATGGTGTGTGCCTATGTCAGCTTCATTGATTCAGTCTTTTTTTTTTTTTTTTTCTTTACGTTTATTAAAGGGTATGTTTTTTACCTTTTCAGCTTTTTAGATGCTGTTTTTGAAGCAAAAAATAAGAATGGATTTAAAATAAGGAGAAGTCGAAGTATTTCCTATATATAATGTGAATTTCCTTTATTGTAGCGGGCACTCTCAAAAATTTGCCGATGTCGGAGTCCCCCACTCCACTCTGTATACTTTATAAAGAAATAGATGGCGAAAATACGTTTATCAACTCTTTACTTTATATCCAAACATTTTTCATTACATTTTCATAGCCTAATTGGCTTACCATACATTTTTCGTGAAATTAAAGAAGCACGCTCATCCTCTTGTTCAAATGTCCTTATTTTAGTCCATTATATAACCAAACTGAGGAGACACGCCATTCGGTGCTTTGGCAGTTTGGTTATATAATGGACTAAAATAAGGACATTTGAACAAGAGGATGAGCGTGCTTCTTTAATTTCCCGAAAAATGTATGGTAAGCCAACGGAGGCTATGAAAATGTAATGAAAAATGTTTGGATATAAAGTAAAGAGTTGATAAACGTATTTTCGCCATCTATTTCTTTATGAAGTATTTCCTACGCCATTACTGGTTTTGGCTTTAAAAACTGAATTTTACAAAGTTGAACAGGGGAACACCCGTTTAAGGTGGCCATACACAAACAATAGCTGTCAGGCAGGCGCTAATTTGAAAGACTTTCTTCAAATGTCTCATGTATGCATGCTCAGTTTGGCTGATTGTTCATGTGTTCTCAGTAGTGAGAGGGAATAGGCTGCATCTAGACATCTGTGTTGGATGATCACCCTTGAGAACGAAAGTCTTTGAAATCAAACAAGATCATGTTTGGAAAAAGTCACGACGCCCCCATACACTGTAGATAGTCGGCCAGTTCGATATTCACGGGTTTGTCCGACTTGGCTGATATGTGTATGGGGACCTTCATATTCTCCAGGAAGAAATGGGTACAAATCTGGAAACCAAAAAGTGTCAAAGAGCTGCATACAAAGCCTTATGTATGTGTAAAGTGGTGTTTTCCTGTATGATCTAGACATCTAGTAGCGCCATAGAGTGGTCATCTGTTGTCATAACACCTGATAGTGAGAGGACTTTGCTAGCTGTGTCTCCATCTACACAACAAAGCTGCAGGGAATGGCCTAATGTAAATAGAGCACATCTCAAGATATTTGTATTCAATGTAAAAAGTCACACAAAGAAAATAAATGTTTGTTTTAAAAACCTGATTTTTAGAGCTCTTTGAGGTTACAGTACCTTGACATGAAATGCCATGTACAGTGCTTTTATGATGCCGGGGATAGACCTAGTTTAAAGGAGGTTCCTCATAGGCTGTTTTTACAGACCACATGCAGTCTTCAGGCTAGACTTCCTGTCAGGCGTGTGGGCGGTTCTTTGAGGCAGTAATCTGCATAATCCGCTCTTGCATATTCCTAGCACAGCCCTGTTACCACATTGGTGATAATGGGGATTAAACAGCAAGACACAAGTCTGCAGAGCTCTAAAGGGTTAAATTGTCCATAAAAAACATAAGCTTCTGTGCTGCTGATAAAACACAGCAGGGAGTGACATCACCAACCCTGCCAGGGGTGTTAAAGCAGAGGGAGTTAGTAACTAGGGAAGCTTGTGTACACAAGTGGGAGAAAAAAACTGCTCTACCTTTGAAATGAAGCAAAATCTTAACAGCCTTGTATTTGGCAATAGTCTTTATTTACCTTTTTCCGTCATGCTTAAAGCCAAATAACATCTCTGCTCACCCCGCCCCCCCCCTCCTGTCTTTGAGTCCACATGTCACTCGTGCGTTCCTCTTCCTATCAGTCTTATTTTGTAAGAGCGGTTTACATACCACAGGCCTGATTCAGTCTTAGACGTCTTTATGAACACCAGAGCAACTGAGTCGCTCTCCGCTCTACACTGAAGGTCGGTTACTATTCGATTCCATCTTATAAGAACTCATCCAGATCAGAACAATCTGTCTCCTTTTTAAGTTTACATGCCGAGCATTAGCATACCGAGGCACAATCCTGCGGTTTTTCCTGATGTAGAAGCAGCTGCATTGAACTGTGCAGCTGCTGGGCTGTGCAGAGTGAAATGTTGCCAGCCCCTTATACTGAGTGAGAGAGCAGGATTGCGCGCTCCGAGAATATGACGGTGCCGAACAGAAATGTACATTAGTAGAGCCGTCAGCCAATGAAATGAAATGGAGAGGTTAATCCGAAACGTTACTGAGGAACAGGGTTTACCAGAGATAAGGGAGACCTGTTGTAAAAACAAACAGCTTTGCTAATGAAACAATCCAATTGCAAAGTTTGCTTGTTTTCACTGTCCCCTTATTCTGAAGACCATTTAATGTAATGATACAACCCCTTTAAGCTGTTATAATTCTGTCTATAATGTGATAGAATTGTATCCAGTATTGTGCAAAGGGCCAAAAGGTTGGACAATAAAATGTTATTGTTCTCTACAGCAGGAATGGAATAACCTTCCATCCACCAACTCTATTCAATTAGCCCCAAGTACCTGAAAACAACAATACTGGGTTCTGCAGATCCCAGGACCACATCAGGTTGAGCTAATATGAAGGGGTTTTTGTGGCATTTTAATGTTTAGTGCCACAAGCACCTTGTATTGGCCAG
This sequence comes from Phyllomedusa bahiana, assembly GCA_025379985.1. NCBI lineage: Eukaryota > Metazoa > Chordata > Amphibia > Anura > Hylidae > Phyllomedusa > Phyllomedusa bahiana. The sequence continues at coordinate 30,300 of JAODAL010025598.1, read as the reverse complement.
AGTAATTTAGATTCAGCTGGACAGGAAACGGAGGCTTTGGCCCGGATATAGAAAATCTGTTAGGGTGCATCCCCACGGCAGTGGACAAATACCGGCCAGTTTGCCGGCCGGTATTTTTCCAGTTTTGGGGGGGGGGGGGGGCGGTTTTTTTCCTCGGCGATGAGCGGAGAGATCCTTCCGCCCCTCCATTGAATTGTTCATATTCCTTCCAGACATACCGGACGGAAGAATAACATGTCAATGATTTACCGCCGGCGGAAAAACCCGTGAGTGGGACTGCTGCCCAGTTTTCCATAGAGGCACCATTGGCTCATTTTTACGGCCGGTTTTTCCGGAGGTTCCTGAAAAACCGAAAAACCGGCTATAAAACCGGCCGAAAACCCCGAGCCGTGGGGGACATGGCCTTACGCACTGACGACACGAAACACCTAACAAAACGTCTGCTCATATGAGTGTCCACCTCGTTGGGAACAGATCCTTTCTTTGCTTCCAGTTTGAGGATCGGGGATCAGTGAACTTGACAGCATGATCTCCATGGTGAATGGAAGATTCTTCTCCTTTTTACCTATGTACTTATATTATAGAGACTGTCTCAACAGTCTGACCTACAGGGATTTTTAGTGAAGAGATTAAAAGCCTGGACATCAAGCATATTGTATGGTGATCGCTCCTGCCAACAACTTAGGCCAGCGAGTACTGGTAGCGATTCCTGGAATATCCGGATTACTATAAGAAGAGCGCCCTTGTTGTAGGAATCTGCATCAAGGTGTAGGGGATGGGGTGGATTAACTGCAGTATCTCAATATATTTGTCATCTGGTCAATGACAGCGGGCATCTCGGATACATAGAGCAGGTCAATGATTCCACTTTCCATCCCACCTGGTTACAGTCTACTGCAAATCACCATTCTAAATAGCGTCCATGTTATGGCTGACGTTGTAAATGTATCTATAAATAAGAAAACAGAAGCTGGGCGTAGAGAGCATTGTAACACAATGATGCCTTGTCTACATTTACACAGTCTTGTGTAGTCACACCTTGTGCCACGAGGACCTGGACTCACAAGACCTCCGAGGTGAGATCCCTGTGGTATCTGGTACAGAGACATTTGCATCAGATCTTGTAAGGGTATGTTCACCAGGGCTGTGGAGTCGGCAAGCCGAAGCCCCGACTCAGACGACTCAATTTCCCAAACCTCCGACTCCTGACTCCCTCATAAACGCCCATTTTACGTGGATAACTTTACTGTATTAAAATTGGTAACATCGCTTTTTATCACCTTAGAGATACATATAATCAAGCTATATAGGTAAACAGACACTGACAAGCAAAAGGTAACAATGTTTTGATCTATTGAACACTTGTGGGTAGAGTTTGAAAAAAAAGCTGTATTTGTAATCACGATCCAGGTCCTGCCCCAACATTGGGAATGTGTAGAATAGACCTGGGCAATTTTGGGTCAAGACATGCTTGAATCATGATCAGAGCCCAGAAGGAATCAGGCAGTATTGAAAACCAAAGGTGGATTATCTAAATCTAAGCAAAATAATAAAAACTATCATTTTGAATATATAGGAGCAAAACTGAAACTAAGCAGATTGCCTAAATATTTGCAAGTCAATTTATGTATAATATGGGTCAGATGACTGTATAATACAATTACAGTAGCCTCATGTCCAAAGCTGTAGTGGATGGAGAGATATGGTAGCCTAAAGACACAATTTCCAAACCATTGTTACCCATTTGCTTGTCAGTGTAAAATATATTTATTGGACATTGACTTTAGTACACAAAAAAATTGAATAAGCAAAACACAGGCAGGAACATTTGTGTAGTCTCTGAATTTTGTTCTTATAAATATTATCGCCTCCATCAGATCCTGCATACAAGACCTCACATCTGATCTCATTAATTTCCAGGCTAGAGAACGGCTCTCTACACTAAAACTTGGGAGTTTGGCAAAACCGATAACCCACAGGGGCAACATCTCTAACAATGTCAGGGTATAAAGGATTTGCCTCAGCCCACATCATTTTTATGATGGTTGATTCTTCTACTTCTTTGAAAACAGGTGAAACTTATGCTGAAATCTATTTTGCCCTGGGAGCGGAATCTTTTCCTCTGAGGACGGCGCTTTGACCTGCTCCACTGTCATCATACTCTCCTACAGAGAATGAGCTGAAGAAATGGGAGCTTTAGCACTGCCCGCACCCAATTCCTCTTCCTTTCATCGAACTAACTGGACCAACATATTATATATTTTGGGAGTCGGTCCCATTTTATTACGACTCCGTCTCCTCAAAATAGCCTCCGACTCCATAGCCCTGATGTTCACACGCGCCGTATTTGCGAGGCATAATTTCAGCGCGAAATCCATTGCAAAACCTCCAAAGTACAAACAACCTTGCAAATACGGTAATTCGGTGTATTTACCGCTCCCGCAATTATGCTGGGACTACTCGGGAGCTCTCGCGCGGGGGGGGGGGGGCGGGGGGGAGGCGCAGGCCGGACCGGGGGGGGGGGGGGGGGGGGCCCGGTGGACCACCTGTTTAGGGGGGGGGGGGGCCACCCCATAACAGTAATTACTAGCGCGCTATTCGGCCGCTGGTAATTGACATGTCACTTCTCTCCCTCGCGCGTATTGTTGCGAGCAGAGAGGAGCACGTAATCCATAGTTCTCTATGAGAACTGTGCATTACCGTAATGGACTGGACGTATCCTTCCCCGTATTTAGCGCAGTACGCACACAATACGGGCGAGATACGTCTTCAATTTAAGCCGTGTGAGACATTGCCTTACCATCATCAAGAACTGAGGGTTCTCTTGCAGTATACTTCGCCCCTTAAGGCCGTGTTCACACGGTTATTCCCGCGATTTGTGAGCCGTATTGAAGCTCACAATCCGCCGTGAATAAAGGGGCGGGACGGTGCGGGGGCCCGGAGCGCGGCGGGTGAGACGCTCCGGCCCTAGGCAAAGCATAATCTACGGCTGTAACTGCGCCGTAAATAATGGGTCATGTCACTTTCACCCCCGGAGTGCGGATTCGCTGCGCGGGGAGAGCGGACGTGATTCCACTGTTCTCTATGAGAGTCAATGGATTACCGAATTGACAGGGACGGATTGGCTCCGTAACTGAATCGCTAAATCCGCGCGGAGTACAGCGCCAATCCGCAGCAGAATAAGCCGTGTGAACGAGGCCTAACAGATGCCTTTCTAGCAATGTTACTTCACGTGTCAGTTGTTTTAATGGTGTGGTAGATCACTGTATACACTTACATACACACAGACTTTGCACAAGGGTTGGTGCACGAGATGCTGTTCCAAAAGTAGAGGGTTTAGTGGAGACTGTATTTGTCTCTTTAAGGCCATGTTCACACGGCTTAATTGCGGGACGTGAGCGGGGGGCCGGCACTTCGCCGGCCCATCGACTTGATTTGCCAGCGGCACGTATACGCCTCTAGTAATTCCAATTCAATAATCCGCCGGCGGGGGAAAGGAAGACGTAATCCAAAACTTTCTCTATAGAACTGTGAATTACCGTAATGAATGGCCGTTTTCGGTCCCATTGTCACCGACTCCCACTAATGCGCACTTCGGCCGCGTATTACGGACCTATATACCGCCCATTTTAAAGCCGTGTAGACAACCTAAAGCAACCCTGTCTGTAGACTTCTGATGAAGCCGTTTTCCTCTAATTTTTCTCATGAGGTGGTTCCAAATGCTCACAGCAGCCATGCTTCCCATCCCTCCACCCACTGCATTGCCAAATCATCTTGAGTGTGGGACCCGTGAGCTATAGAGTTGTTCCGAAATCAGACCAGTTAAAAGGGAGTTCCCATCTTGCACTTTGATGGCATATTCATAGGATTTGCTATCAGAGTGTGGTAGCTGCAGGACCCACTTCTAGAACAGGACCTCGAAAGTCTTGGTCCAGAATGGAGAGTAGGTCGCACGTCTGTAGAACTCTCTATTCTGTACTATGGAAGCAGTGTGTTGGGCTGTACTCGGACCTCCCATAGAACAGAATGAGAGTAGTTCGCCGTCCTGTAGAAACTCTCTATTCTGTATTATGGAAGCAGTGTGTTGGACTGTACTCGGACCTCCCATAGAACAGAATGGAGAGTAGGTCGCACGTCTGTGGAACTCTCTATTCTGTACTATGGAAGCAGTGTGTTGGGCTGTACGCGGTCCTCCCCTAGAACAGAATGGAGTAGGTTTGCACTTTGTAGGGGGAATAAAACTCCCCTCTATTCTGTATTATGGAAGCATGTGTTGGCCTGTAACCCAGACCCTCCCCATAGAACGAGAAGAATGGAGAGTAGGTCGCTACTCTGGTTAACTCTCTATATCTGTACTATTGGAAGCAGTGTGTTTGGGCTGTACCCGACCTCCCAAGAACCGAATGGGAATAGGACCACGTCTGTAGAACTCTACTATTCTGTAATAATGGAAGCAGTGTGTTGGGCTGTACCCGGACCTCCCATAGAACAGAATGGAGAGTAGGTCGCACGTCTGTAGAACTCTCTATTCTGTACTATGGAAGCAGTGTGTTGGGCTGTACCCGGACCTCCCATAGAACAGAATGGAGAGTAGGTTCACTCCTGAGAACTCTCTATTCTGTAACTATGGAAGCAGGTGTTGGGCTGTACTCGTACCTCCCATAGAACAGGAATGGATATAGAGTTTGCACTTCTGTAGGACTCTCTATCTGTACTATGGAATCAGTGTGTTGGACTGTACTCGGTACCTCCATAGGAACAGAATGAGAGTTGGGGGGGACGCGACTTCCTGTAAGAACTCTGTATTCTTACTATGGAGAGCAGTGTGTTGGGCTGTAACCCTGACCTCCCATAGAACAGAATGGAGAGTATTCGCACGTCTGTATGAACTCTCTATTTCTGTACTAAGGAAGCAGTGTGATGGCTGTACCCAGACCTCCCATAGAACAGAATGGAGAGTAGGTTGCACTTCTGTAGGACTCTCTATTCTGTATTATGGAAGCAGTGTGTTGGACTGTACTCGGACCTCCCATAGAACAGAATGGAGAGTAGGTCGCACGTATGTAGAACTCTCTAATCAGCTCTCATTCTGCACTATGGAAAGCAGTGGGTTGGGCTGTACCCGCCTCCCATAGAAACAGAATGGAGAGAAGGTGTCGGCACATTTCTGTAGTAAACACACTAATCTGTACTATGGAAGCAGTGTGTTGGGCTGTACCCGGACCTCCCATAGAACAGAATGGAGAGTAGGTTGCACTTCTGTAGAACTCTCTATTCTGTATTATGGAAGCAGTGTGTTGGACTGTATCGGAACCTCCCAAGAACAGTAATGGAGGCTTCGGTCCGCATTCTGTGGAACTCTGTATTTCTGTACTATTGAAGCAGTGGTGATTAGGGCTGTACCCCCCTCCCATAGAACAGATGTAGATAGGTCGCAGCGACCTGTAGAACTCTCTATTCTGTACTATGGAAGCAGTGTGTTGGGCTGTACCCTTACCTCCCATAGAACAGAATGGAGAGTAGGTCGCACGTCTGTAGAACCTCCTACTATTCCTCGTATTATGGAAGCAGTGTGTTGGGCTGTACCCAGACCTCCCATAGAACAGAATGGAGAGTAGGTCGCACGTCTGTAGAACTCTCTATTCTGTACTATGGAAGCAGTGTGTTGGGCTGTACCCCGGAACCTCGCCATAAACAAATGGAGAGTAGGTCGCACGTCTGTAGAACTCTCTATTCTGTACTATGGAAGCAGTGTGTTGGGCTGTACCCGGACCTCCCATAGAACAGAATGGAGAGTAGGGAGCAAGCACAATTGACTCTCCATGCTGTACCCATACTTTCTGGGGCTCATTCCCGAGATAGGTGTTGGGCTCACCTCCAGGACCTGCACCTATCACTCTTTGATGACATATCCCATCCATGTGCCATTAAAGTACAAGATGGGAACACCCCTTTTAAACCCTGAAAATGAATCTCCAGTTATTCATTTGATCTTGTTTTCCACTTCTATCCCTTTTCCTGGTTTCCTGGTGATTTTTCACTCGTTGACTATAATACTTTGCCGGTCTGTGATGTAGTAAGAAGTGTTGGGCTTCAGCCAGTAAACCTCTCCCGAGCACGCAGCGTCTGCTTAGTAAATGCTTGAAGCTCGGCTTTTAGGATGCCCCCGTTTCTGGAAAGCCTTAGAAGCCGGTCTCATTGGAAATAGCTGCTCAAACATCCTGAAAGCCGGAGGAAGCTCGGTGCCGCGCGGAAAGGTTACGCCCGAGGAATCCGGCTGGTTTGAAATGTTGAGCAGCTGCTTAATCAAAACTGCGACCACTTCTGGATCCTTAGTCAAACATCTTCTTCAAATATCAAGAGCCGGGTGCCGGGGCGGCTCGGTAATTACCGCTGTCATATACAAAGTTCCAACAACACATGCTGCAAGAAATAGCAGGCGGGTGCAGGTGTTCCTCTAGGGCAGGAAATGGGCCCAGGGGCCTCGGGGCCAGAATTTGTTTGCAGAATTTTTATATCTGCACCATGGTCTGCAGGTGACGGCAAGGAAGCAGTTTATTAGGCGGGCTGACAATATCCATCACATGCATAGATGTGTCTGGACCTAGAGCGGTGGGCATGGGTGGAGGGATTTTTTGTAGACTTCTAGCCACTTACACTATTAGGCTCTGTCTCCCCTGCTGTGGACAAAAAACGACCTGAAAACGAATGACTAAAAACGTTCATGAAACAGATTTTTCCTGTCCCCCTGTCAAAATCAGCTGAAAAAAAACGGCCGTGTTTTGCTGCGATTTGCGTTTTCTTGGCACATTTTTTACACGCATTTTTTGCTTGTCTTCAAGCCTGTTTTTTAACGTATGCATACATTAAGCCATTGGATGTAACTACGCCCTATAAAAGGTAAATTAAAGCACCTCTTTGCATTTATATAGGTATCTTGTAGTCATCTTACGGATTTAAGCGTTAATAAAGTTATCTTGCTTTTTGGTTCGCCAAAAATAACGGTTTTTTACGGATTTTGGCCCTTTAGTCCTATTTTTGTTTTAGATCTGCAATTTTTAAGGCTTTGGCGCTAATAAAGTTATCTCAAGTTTGTTGCCTAAAAATACGGGTTTTTTTTTAATGTATTTTGGCCCATGTCCTTTTTTTTTTGTTTAACATATTTTGGCGCAAAAATCCCCTCCTCTTTACCAATATTTTGGCGCTAATAAAGTTAAGGAAAGGATTTTAACGCCAAAATCCATAAATAAACAGATTCTGGCGCCAAAATCCGTTTAAAAAAAATTATATTTTCAGAGGCGAGATAACTTTATTAGCGCCAAAATATGTTAAGAAAAGGATTTTAGCAACCAAAATATATATAAATATATATATATATAAATAGATAAAATATACTATATTATATATATATTATATAGAATATATATATCTAAAATCTCTAAAATGGATTATTGCGCCTAATCCTTAAAACCTTATTTATTGCCGTCAGAAGCAGATAACTTTATTAAGTTCGCCAAAATAAGTTAAGAAAGGATTTTAGCACCAATACGGATTCTGACGGCAAAATCCATAAAAAAATGTATTTTTTAAAAGCAAAAAAATATGAATTGCGCAAAAATAGGTATGGCCAAATCATGATCATTTATTACAAAAAGGTACGAGATCAAGGACACATCAGACACTGTATGCCAGATTTGATAAGATATAAGCTTTATTAACACCACTATAGGAGGGACTTGGTCTCCTGGGAGGGTTTTCATTGAAAAATCGCAGCAAACAACGCCACGAAAATGCGCCATAAGACTTCCGTGCTTTTCCTGTAGTAAATTTTCTGCCCGGCTCTGGCTTTTTTTTAGAACATGTTGCAAAAAGACGACAGTAAAAAAAACGAGCAGGAAAAAAGCAGCTCAGTGGTAGACAGCAGCACGTTCTTGCATTAGAGTCTATGGGAGGATGATATATACAGTAATTATTCCAGCTGTATTTTAGAAAAGACTAAAAAACTGAAAAAACGGATGTTTTTCTGTGCAGTGTAGACAGAGCCTAAAAGAGTAATTGGCCATTAGGGTCGTCTTCTCCCCGGACTGACCGTTATATACTCATTGGCTGTACACTTCCTCTTTTTTTGAGGCCTAGAATGAAGGATGCAAAGAGAAAGTCGATACTATACTTTGATGGAGGTGGGCTGAGGATTTTTCTCATTTTTAGTCCAACAAAGACCACAGTAGCGTTCTCAACTAGATGACGGTGAGCTCCGCTGCCAGATCCACCAGGAGTCAGCACCACCACTGGTGGAAAAAAAATATAAAAATGGGCTGCTTCTGCATTGCATGGACATAACGGGTTCTTCACAGCAGCGGACGCTCTTTGCAGCACTTTCTATACTTGGCTTGATAGATGATACTCCAATATTAAGGTTTCTTTCTGGTTTATGTCACCAAGTATGAAAGGAGTAATTTGTAGATGGCGCCCTCATGTTAGTCCATCTGTCAGTAACAAAGTAGCGTCTCCATTTTATCAGTTGTATACACTTCCACAGGTGAAACAGAGGGCAACAAATACCACTCAGAGATCAGCACCTGGAAGAAACGTCTGACCCCGATCACAGCTTCTGGTTGATCACAAGAACATGAGGTACGTGCCTGTGTAGAGTGGTTAATTGATCATATTACACTTATATGCATAATGGTTACAAAGCTGGATACCAAGCACTATGCGCTTTTACAAAGACAAGAAATTTTATATATATATAGATATAATAAATATATATATATATATATATAAAATATATATAAATATCTACATATATATATATATATATATATTTATATAATAATATATATATATATTATAATATAACACACACACACACACAACACTACTTTTGAGTTTTCTCTATCAAAATGAGTAACGGTTCAAAGAGTATGAATGCTCTTGCAACTGTGTGATATATATGTACAGTCATATGAAAAAGTTTGGGCACCCCTATTAATCTTAATCGTTTTTAGTTCTAAATATTTGGGTGATTGCAACAGCCATTTCAATTTGAATATCTAATAACTGATGGATCAACAGTAATATTTCCGATTGCAATGAGGTTTATTGTACTAACACAAAATGTGCAATATGCATTAAACCAAAATTTGACCTGTGCAAAAGTATGGTGGCACACCAACAGAAAAGTGACATTAATATTTAGTAGATCCTCTATTTGCAAAACATAACAGCTTCTAGACGCTTCTTCAGCTTTTTTAATCAGTTCCTGGATCCTGGATGAAGTGATTTTTGACCGTCACCCTCCTATACAAAACAATTCACGTTCAGTTAAAGTTTGAGGTCGCCGAGCATGACAGCCCCTTCCAAGTATCCCACAGATGTTCAATGATATTAATTGTCTGGGGGACTGAATGGCCATTCCAGAACCAATTTGTAATTTGTTTCCTCTGCATGAATCCTGATAGATATATGGACTGTGTTTGGGATCAAGTTTGCTGAAATATCCATCCCCGGCTTAACTTCAATTCATCACGATTCTGTACATTATTTCTGATAAACTGCTGATACTGAGTTGAATCCATCGACCCTCAACCATTAACGAAATTTCCCGTTGCCTGGCATTGGCCACACAGCTCCACAGCATGATGTGAACCTCCACCAAGTTTTTACAGTGGCAGCAAGTGTTTTATTCTCGAATGTGCAGTGTTTTATTGGGACAGCCATTGCATAACGCCCTTTATCGAACAACCAACCTCAATCTTTGTTTCATCATCCCACAGAACCTTCTTCCGAAACTGAAGCTGGCTGTTCTAAATGTGCTTTTGCATAACCATGCGACTCTTTTGTGGCTGACTTTCAGAAAACGGCTTCTTTCGCATCACTCTCACCATACAGCTTTCTACCTTATGCAAAGGTGTTCTGTACTTTTTGACCGATTGCCCAGTGACACCTATCTGCAGCAAGATGATGAGCGCAGCCTTTGGAGAGTATTGTCTGTGAGGATTGTCCTGGACTGTTTACTCAACCATTCTCTTCTCGTGCCTTGTCTGTATTTTTCTGGGCCTGCACTTCTGGGCTAACAAGAACAGTCCCTGTGTCTTCCAATTCTACTATGTTCCTCACAGGTGGAAACTGACAGGTTAAATCTCTGAGACCACTTTTTTGTATCCTTCCCCTGAACAACTATGTTTGAACAAATCTTGTTTTCAGATCATTTGAGAGTTGTATTGGAGATCTCATTATGTCCCTCTTCCACAGCAATTCAAAATGGAGAACAACTTGCAATTGGCCACCTTAAATACCTTTTCTCACATTGGATACACTGGCTATGAAGTTCAAAGATCAGTGTGGTTACAAAAACCAATGTTGTGCTTCAGAAAGTCAGTAAAAAGTAGTTAGGAGCATTCATATCACTAAAATGATAAGGGGGTACCCAAATTTTTGCACCACTCAAAATTTTGATAATTGCATAACGCACAATTTGTGTTAGTACAATAAACCGTCATTAAATCCGGAAATATTACTGTGTCCAATCAGTTTTATTAGATACAATCAAGATGAAATGGCTTTGCAAACACCCAATATTTAGAACTAAAAATAATAAGAAAAAGGGTGCCCAAACTTTTTCCCATATGACTGTATATAAAAACCACACACTGGGTTACAAAAGCGTGTGTGTGTGTGTGTAAATATATATTATGTATAGTATATATATATATATATATTAAATATATATAAATATAATGATAATACTATATAATATAGTATAATATAATATATATAATATGTAATAGTGTTGATATAGATTATATAATATATATGTGTATATATATAATATATATATATATGTATACTTAATATATATTATATACTATATGTATACTATTTATAGTATTAATATATTAATATACACACTTTTGCAACCCATTGTGTGGTGTTTATATCCATAATATATCACACACAGTTGATATATATGTATAGAAACACCACACCCTGGGTTGCAAAACTCTGTGTGTGTGTGTGAAAGTATAAATATATATAAATATATATCTATATAATATGTGTGTGTGTGTGTATATCTATATAATATGTGTGTGTAGTGTGTGTATATCTATATATATAAAATATATATATATATATCGAGTATATAAACTAGAGGCAAGTATTTGTGAGGTGTTAAGAAAATGATACAGCCTTTTCCAAATGTTTGCAAATGAAAAATCTAAAAAGTGTGGTTGTGTATATGTATTCAGCCCCCTCAGTGAATACTTTGTAGGACCTCCTTTAGTGCATTGACAGCTGCAGTCTGTTGGGGGAGCATCTAGAGGCTGGAATTCTTCACCATTCTTCTTTGCAGAATAGCTTGAGCTCAGTCACATTAGTTGGTTTTCAAGTCCTGCCCCAGATTCTCAATGGGATTTAGGTCTGGACTGTGACTGGGCCATTGTAACACATGAATATGCTTTTATGTAAACCCTTCTATTCCAGCTTTGGCCGATGTTTAGGGTCGTTGTCCGGTCTTTTGCAACCTCTAACAGGTTTTCCTTCAGTATTGCCCACTGTCCATCGTCCGATCAACTTGAACGACCTTCCCAGTCCCTGCTGAAGCAAAGCCTCCCCCAGCATGATGCTGCCATCCACCAGGGCTTCACAGTGGCGATGGTGCGTTCAGGTGGGATCGTGCAGTGATGGCTTACCTCCACACCTCGCATTAAGGTCACATCTGTCCCAGACCACTTATTCCTGCTTGCTTGTGTCCCCTGTATCTTTTTGCAAACAGGACTTCTTATGGCTGTCAAAAAGGGCTTTCTTCTCACCACTCTTTCATAAAGATTTGTGGAGGACATGACTAATAGTTATCCTGTGGACAGATTGTCCCAGCTGAGCTGTAGATCTCTGCAGTGACCCTGGGCCTATTGCCTGCTTCTCTAATTAGTGCTCTCCCTGTCTGGGCTTACATTTAAAGGGGACGGCCATGTCTTGGTAAATTTAACAGTTTGTGCCATACTCCCTTCCATTTATGGGTTTATTGATTGAACATGCTCTTGGAGATGTTCAGAGCTTGGGACATTTCTGTAAAACCTAACCCTGCAATACACTTACCACAACTTGATCCCTGAACTGTGTGATGTGTTCCTTGGTTTTCATGATGCGATTTGTTTACTTATGTTCTCTATCAAACCTCTGAGGAGTTCACAAAGAAAGAACTGTAGTTTTACTGAGAATACATTACATAGATACATGGTATTTACTTATTAGATGACTTCAAAAGGCAATTGGTCCCACTGGATTTTATTTAGAGGTATTGAAGTACAGGACACTGAATACATGTGCAAAGCACACGTTTTGAATTTGCAAAAGCACATATTTTCTTTAGCCTTCACAAATACTTGTTTCTTTGTATTTACTATTACATCAATAAAATTCACTCAAGTTTGTGGCTGTAACATATAAAAATGTCACTGGCATGACAATGTTTAAGGGAATAATTTCCTGTGGAGAGTTCCCTTTAAAGAACAGGTTATTCACTTACATTTGGTACCAGCTGGTTAAGGGCACATAGCAAAGAAAAATAATCTCAAGGTCATACTTGTACACCCAATGCACACCAGATTTTTTTATATTTTTTTTTGCAATGTGCCATCAACCAGTTGGTACCAAATGTAAGTGAATAACATGTTCTTTAAAGGGAACTCTCCACAGGAAATTATCCCTTTAAACATTATCATTCCATATTACCCTAAATATACCTGTGTATAATTTGGCTAACACTTCGTAATGTAGAAACTGAACTTTGTATGTAAGTTACTGGTCATGTTTCATCTGGGCGCAGAACAATTCTTAGAGAACCTGTCACATAGATTATGCCCCCGTTGCTGAGGACAGCACAAGCCAGTGACAGACCTGCTGTTTCCAGCGCTGTGTCCTCTATTCGTAAGATCAGCAGTTTTAGAGCATTTACCTGACCTCAAATCTGTGCCGTATTTCAGCCAGAAAATAGTTATTCAAAAGAGTCAGTTTTTTCAAATCCCGCCCCATCAGAGGGCTATCCCCCCCACCTCAACTGATAGCAAACCAATTACCTTTTTGAATAGTAGGAACATATGAATAACTGTCAGTGGGCGGAGGCCACCAGCCTTTAGGTGGGCGGGGCTAACCCTCATGAATAAGATTTGAAGGGGTAAATTGCTACTAAAACTCCAGCATCTTACAGAATAAGGGACACAGCGCTGGAAACAGCAGGTCTGACACTAGCTTGTACTGTCCTCAGCAAGGGGGGCACAACCTATGTGACAGGTTCCCTGCAGTCCAGTCCCTTAACATGCTCTTCCTTGCTTGCTTGAGGTCCTACAGCCTGCGGTGCACTATTACAAGTTGTCTTTAGCACAATCCTGTCAGGAGGTTTGTGTTTAGGGGTTGCATGATGCTACCCCTAGATGACTCTTAGTCAATCACATACATCCAGTGTGTGCTACAAGTTTAGTTTCTGTTGATGGCAGATTACACATGGACTTCTCGGAGTGCCATCACTGTCCAGCATAACAGCATGGTGGACGTTTCACCCCTTAAGCCGAATGCCTGAAAAGTAGTTAATAGCCAGAACATTGTATTTATTTATTTTTTCAATGACGCAGTTGTACGAGGCCTTGTTTTATTCACTTATAAATAATTGCAGAATTTTTTTTAATTTTTTAAAAAAAAATTTTTTTTTTTACACCATTCACATTTCACACTTAACTTGTTTGATTAGTTCTACAGGTTATTAAGGTTGTGTAATGTATACACAATTATTTTTTATTAAATATTTTTATTTGATAATTTTTTTTATTTTTTTACACTTTTTATGTGTTTTACTTTTTTTTTTCCACACTTAGTAATGCATTCATATATGCTAATACATTATAATCCTGTGTCAGACTGGAACACAGGCAGTGATCAGGACAGCACACATCTGCCCTGATCACTGGCTTGTTACTCTGTGCAGCCGTTTCCCCGGCTCTGTTCGTCAACCGGCGTTCTCCGATCAACCCAACAGGAGCAGGGAAACACTTTGTTGCGCTGCGTGACTATCCGCCGACAATCTATCAAGGGTTAAAGCAATGGGAGCGGAGTTTCCCCTTGCTTCCCCGGTGCTCGCAGGAGCTGCGCATGGGATCAGGGCTGTGTAGTAAGCCCCGATGTTAGTGCTGCTGTGGCGCCAGGAGCCGCAAACTCTGATGTCTGCAGCGACGGCAAAAGACGTCGCTGCAGACGAACGACCTAAAATGCCCAATGCCAAAAGACGGTGGGCGGTCGTTAAGGAGGTGTAATTCACGCTAAAGAATATTTTTATGAACTTGCAACGAGTTTTATCGATTTGGGATTGATAACCGAACAAAGAGCTGAAGACAATGTCCATTATTTAGATCCTGTTAAATCTTGTTTTTCCATATAAAACGCAGGGTTTTTTTTCTCACTAAACCTATGTTTTTATTCCTTTTTGTAGAGATTGCTTGACAATGTGGTAAAAAAGAGCAACAATTTAACAGTTGATGAACTGGAACGTTGGTACTCTGTTCTCAGCCAGTGCATCTACATACACAGGACGGACTATGACAAAACAAGTCTAATAGAGGTAAGTGACCAGTAAAGCGATCATTACTCTGTTCCTTTAAAGGGGATATATCACTTCTTCAGTTCGTGTGTTTCATTGTGCTCTCAGCTTCTACAAATTCAGGGGCGTTTCTTCCCCTTCCAGCTGGGTGTAGCTTAACATCATCCGCCCCTTCACTGTTCATATTCGCTCCTGAGGGTCGTCGTCCCCCCCTCCCCCTGAGTGCACATGTCACTATGTCATTCTCCCAATGCAGTCTTATTTTGTAAGTATGTTTACATACCACAACACTGATCTCTTCTCTTCTCACAGCTGGAGGTTTGGTTACAATTGAATCCAGTCTCTAATGAACGTCCTCCCATAGCAGCACAGATCTCCCTTATATGTTTTCAAGCAGGAGCATTTAGGCCATCGAGGCACAATTCTGCAGTTTTCTGATTGTAAGAAACCTGCAGTAAATTATTGTGTTTCACTGGCGTGCAAAGTGAAATTGCTGTCGTTCCTTAACATTGAAGTGAGAAGGCAGCCTAATGCTCCATCATGTTTTGCACTGACGCACATTCTGCTGTTTTCTGATTTGTAGAAGCAGGTGCATTGCTCTGTTCTGCTGACGGCAGAGTGAAATTGTCGCCTGTCCCGTACCTTGAGTGAGAGAGGCAGGAATTGGGTGAGGAGGTGACCAGACAGTAATAGAAAATAGTAGAGCCGACAGCCAATGACGATTAAGGAGGAAGGAAGCCGACCGGCACTGGGAAAAAACAGGGTTTACAGAAAATGAAGATGGGGAGACCGTGAAAACGAACACCCAGCTTGCTAATGACATCAATCCGATTTCAAAGTTGCTTGTGATTGACTGTTCCCTTATTCTGAAGAAATTAATTAATGAAATGATACAACCCCTTTAAGTTTATATAAATACTGAAGGGGCCGAGGGTCAACCAGTAACTCTTCTGACCTGATGATACATTCCTGAAAGGGCTTAACATAAGATCTTGACTGTTTTAGATAATTTCTCTATAATATGTCTGCACTGACCAGGAGTGCACTAGATAAAAAGCCAAGACAGGCAGATTTTGCTGCGGCATAGTCTGCCCAGTGTTAAAAGGGTTCTGTACCTGGGAAATGCCATCAGTGGGTTCATGTCCAACCACTGGAATATTCCCCGAACACAGCAATGCAGGGGTTAGGGAGCTTGATAGAGCAGCACACCCTGTAAGGCGGGGTTCACGCGGCTTATTCAAGCCGTAATTGCGGGATGGATTTCGCCCGCATTTACGGCTTGAGTATGGGGCGGGGCGGCAGCTCATCGGCCCCATGGACATTCATTATTCACGGCACGTATCCACCGTATAATTTGCATGTCACTTTCTCCCCGCCCGCGGATTCCCCGATAGGGTAAGGAGAGGATGGAAGTTCACAGTTTCTCTTGAGAACTGTGGATTACCGAATGCTGGCATGGATTCCAGCCGTATTGCAGTGCAGTAGGGCTGGAATCCGTGCCCGAAATAAGCCGTGTGTACGGCCCCTTAGGAGTTTTCACAGACTTGGCGGTGTTCTCATCTGTCCATTGTGTCTGGTATGACCGCTGATTCCCATTCATGTAAATCTAGCTGAAGTGCATCGGAGGGGGTCTTGATTTGGTTTGGCTAAATGTCACATCATGGTTGAGGAAAATACAGACTTGAACTTGACAGGTTGACTTCCGCCTCAGTGGCCAGGCAGGATTTTTCTAGCCATAGAGCCGGCTTTACAAGAGTGTTTTTTTTTTGTTTTTGTATAAAAATCTATGTAGGATAGTGGTGCCCTGATAAAATAAAAATAGCCATATTCGCCTAATCTCTTACCTCCAATCCAGTGCTGCCATTGTCCGCCATGTTCACTGGCTCTTTAGTAGAGGGACTCTTAGCACAAGTTGAAAAAATGAAAGTGGTTAATTCAAATGTTTCACCCCCTGAAGTTGTTCCACTTTTGAAGAGGAGGGTTTGTGTGGATTATTTTTGCAATTGGACGGCATTTACCGGGGGCCCTTACTGGAATTATTTCACATTTTTTGAAAATGCACGGGCCAGTTGTAAACGCTTGCAAAAACAATTCGCAGAAATTTTCCTCTCCATAAGTTGAGCAACTTCAGGGGCTTAGACACTTAACCACTTTTTTCTCCTTGTGCGGAGGACCACTCTAAGGTAGACCCCTGCGGCCACCTCTAAGTGTTCTCGAAAATTTAATTAAAATGACCACTTTTTTTCCTCATCAGGTGGGACAGCTTGAATGGATACGAACTGGAAATTTTTAACTTTCATTTTCAAGAGCCACCCTACTCTTTAGGTTACTTCAGCTCAAGACCACTGGGTGCAGTAGTCATGTGACATTGCCTTTCAGAAGTGAACGGCTGCTGGCAGTGACATCCGCATTGGCACCTGACCACTGCACCCAATAACTAGAAGCACTTGAAAGGGAGATGAACATGGCTTTATTTGATTTCGTCACGGCACAATTATCCTAGATAACATTGAATGGCAAGTAGATGGCATCTGTTCTCGGGAATCTTTTGTGCACAAGAGTGGGTTGTAGAAAAACACCCTCATTGGTGTTATCTACTGATAGAAACCCTAGCAATCAGCTGTAATCTGTAGGTAAGTGTTGGGTTTTTTATCTGCAGTCCACCACGTTTGATGAAAATCACATGAATGGGTGCCGTACTATCAGTAGGGATGTTTGGTGGAAATACAGGGCAGGTCCTCGAGAGAGCTTCCTTTGTAAGGGGGAGTTCACATGGCCGGTTTGGACGCTTATTTTGGTCTCTGATTCCACATCCAGAATTTGCGTCCAATCCGACTGTAAAGTTAACATTTTGCCCCTTGTAAATTCAACGTTGTTAAGATGAATTTACACAAGTATTATCGGCGTATGATGTCCACGCCTACAAAGAATTGTCAATTCTTTGAGGCATTTGACTCGCCGGTAATAATGAAGTATAGAAGACAGAAATCTGCCTCAGCGGTCCGAAACAGCCATCATGTGGGCTCCCCCAAACAGCTCTCCACTCTGGCCAATGTATGGGGATACTGCATAGGAGAACTCTTTATTCCTAACCCAAAATATGAAAATGTGTTCTTTAAAATGAGCAACCCCTTTAAGCGCCATCAGTGTCAGCAGGACCTTAAAGCCTAACCCAAGGATATGCAGCTCAGTTCTTCTTGGGGCTCCAAGAAAGGGATATTTTTGGTAGAATTCATTAAGCCGGCGACTGTGTTCTTAGATGCACTCTGGTGATGAATCACGTGTTAATAAAATTTTCTCCCCTTCTTGCAGGAGATGGAAAGGACAGTTGATAAGTTTCTCACATTCCTGTGAAAGTTGCCAAAACAGCAACCTCTATTCTGTGACTCCTACCGAGAGCGCGCAGTCCTCCGAGCGATTTCTATTTATTCCTAGTGGCACCAAGTTCTGCTCTGAGCCCCGCTCTCCAGTATTCAACCTCTCACCATCTGCTGTTCAATGAGATTGGTGCTATTGTCTCAGGTACCTGAAACCAACCAGCCTACAAGAACCACACAGAACTTCATGTCGCAATGTGGACAAAATTAAAAAAAAAAAAAAGAAAATAAAAAAAAAATCAAAAAAGTTACACCAGAGCTTGAAGATTTGGGGTGCTAATGGTGGATGGATGACAAGTCCACCCTTCGGTCTACATTCTTTCTGATGCTAGAAAGCCATCTGCACCAACTACCTTCTTCTCCTCTTAGAAGAGGGGGGGATCAAATCCATGCGATGGGTCGAAAAAAAAAAAGGAAAAAAAAGCAAACAAAAAACTGGATCATACAGGAGCCAGGACCTTGTATTTATTTATTTCCTTCTGTTTGGTCTTGTTTTGTGTTATCACTACCCTAAACCATTGGCGTTGTCGTCTTTTCTCAGTCTCTTGTGATCCTTTCTCAGAAGCGGGTTGGGGGAAAACCGGTTAGGGGCAGTTTTTCTTAAATCAAAGCTGCCCCGCTTTTTGGCCTTTTTTTAAATTTATTTTGGGTATTTTTTTGGTGCATTTCACATAGGGATTGGAGCAGTCGGAGAAAAATAAAAACATCAGGTTTATTCATTCACTTTCAAGTAAACCAAACCCTCTGCCTCTCTATTGTTTGTGATCTAAACATATTTATGAGCTATAGGTCAATTTAGTATCCCCCCCCCCAATTTTTTGGTAAAAAGGCTGAACCCAATAAATATCAGTTCTCTGGATTCTTCCAAATTACACATATTTTTTTGATTTTTTTTCAATTGTTTTAGAATATATTACATATCGACATCTGTTACCCTGAACAGAAATATTCTAGATGGTTCTTGAAGTCAACAAATTTTTTGAGTTGCTTTCCTCCACCATATACTGGGAAGATACCCTTGTTTATAAAGGATAGATGCGATCAATCTCAATGTCTTTGGGGCAATCAATATTTGTGGAACTGCCAGACCTTTCTTCATGGCTTCTTTAAAGGTCATAGGTTGGATATGTTGTGTTTTCTCTGTCTTATTTCCCCTTTAAGATACCTGGTGCTGGAGGTGATTGGCAGTTCATAGAACTAGTATGCCTGTTAATTGGAGGGGAAGAGATGGGACATCGAAAACTGTTGCTCAAAAGACATTTCTTCTACATGTTCTAGATCTCTCTGTTTTATCTAGGTTCTTATTTGTCCGAATTGGCAACCCCAAGTTGGAACCTTCCAACTTGTCCGGTGCTTGGCGCTATAGTGTATTGTAAAGGTGCTATTTTGTCCCAGTTTTGTTGGATTTATTGTAATGGTTAATTTTTACATCCCCCTCGTAGAATCAGCAGAGGGCAAGTTTCTGAAGCGGGGGTTTATATTGCCCATGTTAGCAAAGCTATTGTGGTACCTATTCTTCAGAATTTACGTAGAAGGGAAGGATTATTTAGGCCACTCAGACCTGTGTCTTGTAATTCTTTCTGGTTTTAGACCATCCTATTTTTGAATGTTGCCTGAATATTGGGTCATTGGTGGCGAGTTAAGGTTCCCTTTTTTTTTTTTTTTTTTTTTTTTTTTTAGGTCAAAAAATTTTTTTGGGCCCTTTGAGTTTTTTAAGGAAAACAAATTCTGGGGTTTATTCAGATTTCCAGTCCAGTATTAAACACGTGAGAACAAGTTACTATATAGTTTTTGGTTTCTTTTTTTTTTTCTTTTTTTCCCCCTGTACTTTACACTGGGCTACCTGCTTGCTTATAGTGTTACATTCTGAACCAGAATTTTCAATATTTTTTTTTTAATGTTAAGATTTCAAGAAATGCCCCATCTATGGCCTGTTCACTGCTGTTGAGATTGTGTTTTTCTTTTATATGTGTAGGGGATGACTATCAACAGTAGAATTTTTATACCCTTTAAGTAAATTGATTGCTGCCTAACCGTGGATAGCATCGGTGCCAATTTTGAGACCAGCTGTGGGTCTTTTTGCAGACTAGATTTACTATTTTGCCATAGGCAAACTTAAACTTGTCAGTTCTGAATCTATAAAGCACTAAAACTTTACTTTTATTATATTTATATTATATATATATATAATACTATATATATATATATATATTATATATATATATATATATATATATATATATATAAAAAAAATAGCAGCACTACAAGAACTACTTGAAAAATTAGGAGGGTGCCAGCAGCAAAAGCTTCACGATACAAGAAGTTCCAAAATACAGAGTAAAAAAGTCCACGGCACTCCAAAATGCATTCAAGCAATAAGGTAGTTTATTCCTCCATGCTCAAAAGAACGACGTTCAGCTCCCTCACAGAGCCTTTGTCAAGGCTTGACAAAGGCTCTGTGGGGAGCTGAAACGTCGTTCTTTTGCGCATGGAGGAATAAACTACCTTATTGCTTGAATGCATTTTGGAGTGCCGTGGATCTTTTTTTTACTTTATATATATATATATATATATATATATATATATGTATATATATATATGTGTATATATATATATATATGTATATATATATATATATATATATATATATATATATATATATATATATATATATATATATATATACTATAAACTTAATCTCGATACACACTATTTTAAAAACCTGATTTCTAAACTCTCAATTTGTCCATTTCTAATTGTGAAGGAATAACTCATTTTCTATTATCAAGTCTGGTGGAACACCACCTTTCAGCAGGGAAACCCCATATATACAGTGATTTGTTAACTCCAAAAATCCAAAACATCTTACTTGGGCGGTCATCCCTAATCTGATGGACATGAAACATATAAGGTTTCCTTGTGAGACCCTTTTCAGCGGGTAACACAGTAGAAAGAGGTAGAAAATCACAAATTAAAATGTCATGCCTAACCTCCCCAACATGTTTCACCAGCTAACTGGCTTCATCAGGGGACAGAGACCCGGTGTTAAGTTTTACTGTTTTATAGATTGAGAACTGATAAAGTTTAAGCTTGCCTATGGCAAAATAGTAAATATAGTTATTAAAAGTCACTCTTTGTTCTCTTGCTAGATTCCCATTTTTTTGAGACTTTTTGCAGACTAGCCTCTTAAGACCGCTTTGGTCTTCGAAGGTGGCCCAACACCTTCCACAGTATACGTTCACTCACACTTAGCATGCATGTGTTCTCAATGGGGAGAGGATAGTAAGTTGCTTCCTGGATGACTGAATGCAACATGCCCAGTCCTTTTCTTCTGTAACATCATTCATCAAGGAAGTGTCAACATGCCTCCATACTCATAAGATAGTTGGCCAGGTCCAGTAGAAGGGGTGGATTCCGTTGTGTTTGTCTTAGGGCATGTTCACACGACGGATTTGGGAATGGTTATGGCTGCGGGTTCTGAAGCGGTTTCCGCGGCTAAAACCACGTCTAAATCGTGCCTAGTTTATTAATATGGTTTCCTATTGGAAACCGCATTGATATTCACACGCCGCGAGTTTGGCCGCGGCCCAACCTGCGAGTGAAGAACTCTACTGTCAATTCTTGACAGGGAGTGCTCAGTGCGGTGCTGCCGTGGGCGTCGCTACGGGTGTCGCCATGGGGGGTGCGCGGCTGGGATGCGGATCTCAGCGCGGTTTACCCCGCTATTAATTTGCATGGGGGCAAACCCTTGGCGCATGCCGCACCCCAAACAACGCCCCTCCTGCACCAAGACCACGCCCACCGCCCGCGCCGCAAACCCGCGTCGGGACACACGAGTTTGCGGCGAGGTTCGACGAGGTTTTGTGAACGGGGCCTTACACTTTACACTATGCGTTGGGCCGGTAGTTTGCTCCAAAGAAGTAAACAATAGTTTGGTTCAGCACCAGGTACTATGAATGGAACCTATGAGAGAAGGGGGTTTTTTTTCCCCCTAGAAAACTTTTTGCATTAAAGCCCAAGTTTACATAATGACCTTGTATGACCTTGAGTTAGTCATGGCTACATATAGGCTTTTTGAAGCACAACCAATTCTAATGGTTGAGGAATACACAGACTTAGAGGGGTTTTCCCTGCACAAACATTGATGTTGTATGTATAGAATATGCCTTCAGTGTTTGATAGATGCTAATCCCACCTCTGGGACCCACACCTATTTTGAGAACCATCCCCGAAAGCTCTCCAGTTTTAATCTAAGCAGATGGTTGGGACTCTCCCATTGATTTTTAGTTAGCGTATTCCGACCATCCCTCTGTTCTAGACAGAGTCTTCAGGGCCCGTTCTCCCAGAGGCGAGAGCAGAACCTATCAAATATTAATGGCATATCCTATCAATAGGTCAACAGTTTGTGGTGGGAACACCCCTTTAAGCTGTTACTCAAATCAATCTGTAGCACGACAAAAAGTCTATAACAAAGGATGCATATACATTTAGGGCCACATGTATGAAAACTGTTTGAGTCTAAAACTCTGGTTTACTATTGTTACTATGGGAGAAAAAGTGAGTCTTAGACCTGAACAGTTTTCATACATGTGGCCCTTTAGGTTTTTTTTGTGTTTTTTTTTTTTGTTGTTGTTGTTAAATGTTAAAATATAGCCACAAAAACTGTACACATGACTGTAACATACTTTGAGACTGGCATCTTGCTAACTGTACAACCTGCAGTCGAATTGAAAGAGTTCCAAATGGCAAAGACCTACAATTCCAGGTGGACAGTGGGCGCTGAGGCTTGATAGTACTTAAACCGCGGTTTTCTATTATTGCCATACCACATTTTTTGAGCAATGCATTAGGACGGAGAGCCTTTGAGGTGTACCCAATGTAGGAGTTGGTATTCACGAATTACTTAGCTGGATCGAAACATGGGAAAATGTGCTGCTAGCTCTTGTAGTCGCATACACAGCATTGGAGTTTCTATCGGTTGCAATCTGATAGAAGGTTGAAACGTAGCATATTTATTTGCTTACATTAGTTCTGCATTTTTATGGGGCATTTTTTTTTTCTCTTGACCTTTAATGAGTTTGTGACACGGTAACATTTTATGCATCAAAAAAAAAATGTGATTTGGGGGTTTTTTTGTTTTTATTTTAAAAAATAAATTTCAACTCCTCTAAATTTTAAATCATTTCCCTCAAACATGCCTGGCTTATAAATGAACTAGTAAATGTGACCAAGTTTTGTATTGCCTAACAATAAGTCTGCTTGTGCACCGTAAGAGGTTACTTTATAAACCACATTGTATTTTGTTTGTCTGTGTTCTCCGTTGTGGTTTGTAGAATTTATTTTTTTGGTTTTTAGTACACAAAATTTATATATACTGGGTGTGTGTGTGTGTGTGTATATATGTATATGTATATGTATATGTATATGTATATATATATATATATATATATATATATATATATATATATATATATATATATATATAGAAACACACACACACACACACACGGTACGGAAGGTATTCAGACCCCTTTACATTTTTCACTTTGTTTCATTGCAGCCATTTGGTAAGATAGAATTTTGCTCATTAATGTACACTCTGCACCCCCACCTTGAAGGGAAAAAAACCAGATATTTTTGCAAATGTATTAAACAAGAAAAACTGAAATATCACAAATATAAAAAAATGAACTTTTTTGGTCTTACCAAATGGCTGCATTGAAACGGAGTGAAAAATTTAAAGGGGTCTGAATACTTTCTGTACCCACTGTATGTGTGTGTGTGTATGTATGTATGTATATATATATATATATATATATATATATATATATATGTGTGTGTGTGTATATATATATATATATACACACACGCAGAAGAGGTGTATATATACAGATTGGTGTATATACATATATATATATATATATATTTATATATATATAATATATATATTATATATATTATATATATATACAGATTGTGTATATACATATATATATGTATATATACACACACATCTGTATATCTGTACACACACACATATATATATATATATACACACACACATCTCTGTAGATATATATCTATCTATAGATAAATATTCATCTTTGTAAGTATTGTAGATTTCCTACAGTACCTCAAACAAATAGGTACAAACTTTCTATGGTGATTTTGCATTTGTACAAAAGCTATTGCGGACTATGATCAACTTGTAACTTACACAGTCGGCTCTATAAAAAAAAAAAATTGAATTTAAAAAAAAAAAAGGAAAAAAAATGGCTGCTTTTTAATATTAGGTAGGTCTAGTTATGTTACACCTTCAACTAATTTGATTACAAATCTATATGTAGCACATTTGCGCACTGTTGGGTAAAGTGCGCCGGTCACCAACACTCAAAGTAGCCATTTTGTTTTATGGTAGAACTGGTTTTGTCCATTGCTTGGCACCATTCGCTCCTTCCTTGTCTAATATAAAGTTCTGCTAACTGGTACATAATTTGTTCTACACACCTTTGTACTAACCTCCCCATGTATGTGGCCTAGCCTTTTTTTAGCTACAGATTGGTGTGATATTTAGGTGGGATTTTTTTTATTTTGCCTGTATAAATGAAAGGTATTAAGGGTCTTCGTTTCTCGCAGGCCACAGTTTGAGAGTTGGTCAGTGTGTATGTATATAAGAGGTTTATTTTGTATTATCTTTTTCTTTCTTGTATTTTTACTTGTCAGTGCATCTTACGCACCAGAAAAAGTTTGAATTTACAAAAAGTAGCGTTTACTTGTATGGAAAGTTGGCTGTGAAATGATTCCTACTGTGTGTTTCTCGCTAAACCAATCTGACATTCGCCTTCCCAGGTAGCAGGAGTAGGTTCCCGATGCTGGAAAGAAATGAGAACGGCTCTGAGTCTCTTGTTCTCAGCAGAAGTGCTCAGTCAACTGTAACTTTTTTTTTTCCAAGAGACTAAAATCCATAGCGATTAGTTATTTTACAAGAGCTCTGTCACCCCCTACTGCGAGAGCACGGCTACTGTGTGCAACCAGCAAGATTATTGAATCAATGACCTCATCCTTCACAAAGCACCATGGGAATGGAGGATAAGATGGCAGTGTCAAGCCGGGTTTTCTTCACAGCTCAATTCCCCAAATTGCAGTAGAAATGCTTTCAGAATCAACATTTTTGCTAAGTTTTCTACCGAATTTTATACAGCTCTGTCGAATGCTTGGAAATCTCCAGCAGAATCAAAGATTTTCTCTGTCTTGTAGTATGAGTTTCTTTTCACTATTTTTTAAACTTTTTTTTTTTCATCAAAATCTACGTGGCTCGTTTTACAGTGAAAAGCTACCCCAAATACTTTACCGGCCCCCTACTGACCTTAATGTGCATTCATAGCTTTGTCTTGTGTTGGCCATAACTAGCCTCACATCTTCCAGTACTTCCTGCTGGAACAGTGTATGTACGTTACGTGCCCTCTTGGGTTAGGGGGATTTTGCAGATTGCAGTGCACTTGTTGTGTCCGTTGGCATAAGGCTTTTAGAGTCCAAGTGGCAACCAGCAGGATATTGAATTCACTGTGCCTGGAGAAGAGCTTGGGGTTCATTAGTAAAGCAAAGTATTTACAGACTTTCTGGAAATGATATGCAGATTTATACTGTGTCTACGGTTTCAAAAAGAAGAAATTGACTTTAACACACCAGGTGGCCAACATCAATATTAGAATGTCTGCCAGGTTTTTAATTTCAGTGCTTAGTAGACCAGCATGTCACGAGGGAGGAGCGTTGTCATTGCAGTGCTGCCTAGGTTATTTTCCGGTATGATAAAGCAGAACTGGGTAGAAGCACCTGCGTCTTTGTTTTATGGCGTATACATGCTGGACTAGGTTGTGACACAAATGAAAAAAAAGTACAAGCCTACATTCACTCCTTGAGCTACCTACGGTCAAGGAAAAACTTGATGTCCTGGTTTGTGATGGTTTACTCTATTGGGGATGCAACACGCTCCATTTGGAACTAGAGATAGACTTGAGTTTTAATCGAGGATCTTCTCGGTGGACTGAGGTCTGGTTTTCAAGGACTTGGTTCCTAAAGGAGCACTATGGACAAAACTGATAAGGTTAGACCTTTTGTAGGAGCTAAGTGGGTCGAGCATGACCCAGGTTCTCTGATTTTTGTCCTGCATTGCCGTCTTTAAGCCCTGCGCAATGTGTAGCACCGTATATTGTTTTGTCCAAGGTTTTTCTTAAATTGTTATCCCAGAACAGACATCAATGTCCTTTATTTTAGTGTTCCCCAACTCTAGTCGTCAAGGCCCACCAACAGGTCATGTTTTCAGGATATCCCACAGAATGCACTGACAATAATTAAGTCACCTGTGCAATGCTAAGGAAAGCCAGAAAACATGACCTGTTGGTGGGTCTTGAGAACGGGAATTGGGGACCTCTGCTATAGTTAATCATCTAGCGGTTATGACCCTGTGGCGATATCAGTGTCCTAGATATTACTTTCTGAAAAAAGCCTTTCCCTTTTTCGATTTACTTGGTGCTATCACGTGGCCGATGCGAATAGGCCACTAACTGCATTTTACGATCTATACCTATTTTGTTATGTGACCTAAGGTTTTTGATACCACAGAACCTTTTCCAGCTGCTTTAGGACTTTGCTCCAGATGGCCCAAATCCTCTCCCTATGGGTAGTGTGAGCTTAACTATTCTTGGCTCCTTACCAGAATGGTCAAGGATCATATTCTTACAAGTTCAAAGAAGAGGCATAGGTGAACAAGCATTGGGCTCGACTTTCCGGAATGGGCAACGTGTTGGATATGTTGCTATGGCTTTTCTTTCTTCTCTGTACACTAATTTACTATGACTTAATCCAGTGTTGCTATTACTCGGTCTACGTGCAACATACCACGATGAATATACGGATGCATTCTCCTTTCATGCTTGAATGCCATCAAAACCCTCTGGTTACTTGATTAATCTATTTTTTTTTTTTTTTAATTGAGAATGTGTTTTCTATGTTACTTTTGTTACTATTCTGTCTCATGTGTTTTTACTTTGTTTTTACTATGTTTGCAATAGCTCGTCTGTTGGAATCTTGGAAGCTTGGCTCAGGAGCTTAACATCCTTTTTAACGTGATCACAACATAAGCTTGAATTTGTTGGGAGTTTCCCTGTACTTTTTTGCCATTGTTGTTGTTTTTTTTATTATATTATTAATGTGCATATAGTTCTCATTAACCAAGGCATATTTTCTGGATTCTGTAGGGTTTTTATCCAAAATGGTATTTAAATTTGATGGTTTTTTCTTTTGGTTTTTTTTCTGACTTTTATTTTCTATTAGTTCTTGAAGTAAGTTATTTAAAAAAAAAATAAAATAAAAAACAAAGTTTTGAACTTGATTTTTTTTGGAAGAGATTACTGTAATTTGTAATATAACTGCTGTGACATACTTGAATAAAGATGAGTTGGGGATTGTGGTGTTTTACTGCTTGTGGCTTTCACCAAAACTGTTTTGGGCGAAGTTGTGAATGTATACTTCTCTAATTATGCCTTTTATCTCCCAAAATATATGGTGGGATGTTACTGGTATAGATGCAAAAAACTTATTGTGCCTGAACTTTGAGATCACTTTTCAGGATCGTGCTACTCTTCATGTTAACAAGAGACAGCCTATTTCTGGTCAAAATATGGCATTTTATACCCGTTTCCCCTTCGGCAGGCTCGGTCTCTAATTTCCACATGTCCTTGAGCTAGTGGAGAGACTAGCTGTTATGTCTCCCACATACTTCACAGAAGAGGAGATGCTGCTGCCCGCTATCTCTATAGCACACCCGCAGAAGCTGCGCCAACATACAGGACATTATAGAGCATAACCAAGCAGTGTAAACCGTGAATCCAGCACTGGAGTGACGTATAATAGCGCTTAGAGGGGTCTCTATCCCACTCACCTCTCGATAGACTTCCATGGGCAGCTGTAATCGGATAGTTCAGTAAGCTGATATATCTAGAGACGGACTCTAGTAGTTTTTTCCGAGTGAGTGAGAAGTATTGGAGGGAAGGGAGGCAGGAAAAAAGTCTGTAAGTGGAGAAAGGTATTTTTCTTTAATAAGATCTATTCACTTGTACTGTTACATTATATAATGTTTAAACCCTTCATGCATTAGGGCGTACCTGTACATCCAAACAGCAGGAAAGATGTATAGAGCAGGCTCACACCCTGAGACGAGGGCTACAGGGTGAGAAATGTCTGGTAGCTGGGGGTACCACCGCTGAGACTAGAACTTTATATTAATCTATATGTAAATGTCTGTGATGGAAAGTGACACAATTACACAACTTATGTTGATATATATACACACCCACACTACATATACAGATATATATATCTATATGTAGTGTGTGTGTGTGTATATATATACACATACACACACATAGATATATCTTTGTGTGTGTATATATATTTTCCTAATTTTAAGGAGGTTTTGCCATGAAGGCATTTTATGCCTGATTCGTCATGCTTCAACTTTCATTGCGTCGAAAGAGGAGACGTATGATTTGTTTGAACTGTGTATCGTGACCCACCAGGCTTGACCTCACCATGCCTTTCCCTACAGTGTGCTCACTCTAATCAAACAAAGGTCTGTGAGTAACTCCAATGTAGCTAAGTAGTTAGTACTTCTGACATAGTGATCTTAGGTTAAAATCCCTGCAAGAACGAAACTTGGATTTTTTTTCTCCGTGCACATACCTGATTGAGGTTTCTTTTTATTTGCACTTGTCTGACGAAGTACTTAGGAGTACAGAGAACGGGAGTAGAGTGACAGCACCTGGGGATGAACACTCGCTCGCCAGTGAGTGTGTTTTATTACTAGGCAGGGAATAGTCTGACAGTAGCTGCCTGAGAGGAGAGGTGATGTCTGAAGCATGTGCGGCCAGGACTGAGGAGCTCTCGTCCCTGGTCGTATTCCTTGGAGACGAGCTGTGCACTATGGATCACTATGGGAGCAGCTTAAACAAAAATACTACAACATTTTTATATCACAAGGCATTATGGGAAAGGAGCTGAGAAGCTCTAGTGCCCTCTTTTGGATGTAACAAATCCTCAATTTGCTTTTGACTCACTGGATCTTTGGAAAGCAAGAAGGGATATCTAGCCAAGCCAGCATCACTCATCTGTATACAGCCGTTTTGGGGTTTTGCGCCTCATTAGTACAGAGCAGAGCGATGCTGACTTGACTGAGTGGGAGGCAATGAGTGGCTCAGAAAGAGAAGATCTTTCCTTAGGGAGAGCGCCTATATAGGCGTGTGGAGATTCAAAATTGCCTTTTGCACTCCACGAAGCATCTGCATATCAAAAGGCATTATGGGAAAGGAGCTGAGACGCTATTGCGCCCTGTGTTGAATGTAATAGGGTGCTATAGCTTCTCAGCATCTGCTTTGTGATATACAGATGCTTCGTGGATTGCAAAAGGGCAATTTCGAATCTCCACACGCCTACATAGGTGCTCTCCTTTAGGAAAAATCTTCCCTTACAGAATTTTTAGTGATAATGAATGGTGATAACATTAGTAGAATAACTGAGCAAATGAGTAAGAGCACTACTTGCTCTAAACGTGTCAGTCGTGACTAAGATGAGGTTTCTTGTTTTTTAATGTTTTTCTAAATACATTTTGCTATTTTTAATATTGATTGAGCTGGAGACTTCCGTTGATTCTGACGACACTATGGTGGTTTGCCAATAATTCCCTGGGCGTCTCCTAGCTCTGCAAGAGGACTACACCCAGTGCTGCCTTATACCAAAGGATCTCCTTTATGGTGGTGAGTGAAAAGTTTGTAAGCACACTGAGCAATAAAGCATTATAGTGTTCTAACTTGCATATACTATGGAAAAGGTGCCTGGTCAGAAAGAAGGGTTATCGTCCCAGTCGGGAACTGGTTAAAGAAGCACTCCAACGTAACATTTATATACTCT
The DNA here is from genome assembly GCA_025379985.1 of Phyllomedusa bahiana. Lineage (NCBI taxonomy): Eukaryota > Metazoa > Chordata > Amphibia > Anura > Hylidae > Phyllomedusa > Phyllomedusa bahiana. The sequence goes on along the minus strand of JAODAL010025598.1, from coordinate 369 downwards.
GGCCTGTTAGCCAGCTGAATTAATTTGTTGTGAATTCTCTCTAGGAAAGTTGTCAGCATAGCGCGCCTTCTGTTAACTTTCATCATCTTTGCCATGCCGTAAATGTGCTGAAATGGAGAGGTCTCTTTTCCGCAAGGTTTTCCCGGGTCATCACTGATGGGATAAACCGGAAGCCTCTGAAGCTGTAGCATCACCGGAGATGCCGTTTCCACCTTCGCTAAGCTTGACACACAGTGGAGTTACTGGACATAGTAGAGTTATTGAAAAGAAAACAGCAGGTGCCGCTATACGAACGTTCCTTTAACATTTGGTGTGTAAGTACAAGACATATCCAGGTTTCTGGTGATTTTTCCCACAAAAAAATTTTCT
>JAODAL010025597.1:0-58331 GCA_025379985.1 Phyllomedusa bahiana | reverse complement strand
AGAGCCAATACCAAAAGTCTGGCTCAGGCACCACCCTTTACCCGGGCCCCTGGCTGTTCTTCTCAGCTCAACATCAGGGCGTGTAGAGCCAAAAACCACAAGTCGGCTCACACCACCTTTTACCCTGGTCAGGCTGTTCTTCGGGCAGGTCTACTACAGGGCAGTTAAAGCCAAATACCACAACCCGGGCCCCAGGCACCACCTTTTAAACCCTGGTCGGGCCCTGTTTCTTCGCAGGTCATACAACGGCAGTGTGGGCTAAAACCCACAAGCCCCGGCCCCAGGCACCCCCTTACCCGGCCCCTGGCTGTTCTAACGTTCTGCACCAAATTTTTGGGCGTCAAAGAATAAAAAATGTGTCTGTTTCAATGCATGTGAAGCGACGCCCCCAGAATGCCCGAAATCTTTTTGCACATTAAAAAGTGTTGCGCCGGCGCTTATTGCCCCAAAGTTTGGAGTGTGACTGTTCATAATCTAAAAAAAAGGGGCTAAAAAGTTTTTTTGTTGCCAGAAAAACGGGTGAAAGCCTGTCATACATGTCACCCATATTGTTTAAATTTGTGTAAAAAATGGTCCTATTAAAAACTGACTTTACTTTCTCAAGAACATACAATTATAGGGGGTTTATACCCCTATCATAGGACTTCCCCCTTTAAGAACCCCAACAATCCACTCCACCGGGCACAAATTGAGTACTTTTTTGGATACAACATTTCAGGGAGCCCAATGTTCAAGAAAACGAAAACAAGGTTAACCTGAAGAAGACAATTCAATTTGCAAAAGGGGGGCACAGATTTTGGTGGCTGCTCTGCAATAAGCTGGGCCTTTTTGTATTTGTATTTGTACCTATATATTCAAAAGTATCTTCCATTATTCTCTCCCTCTAAACTATTGCTTTTCGACTCTTTTTTTTGATTTCAAAGTTCCCCTTCCCCCTAGCTAGCAGGGATAGAAAAATTTCACATAAAAAATACCACGTTAACCCCTTTCCCGCAGCAATTTTTTGTGGCCCCCCATTTTTTTCCTTTCCACCTTCCAATAGCCATTACTTTTTATTTTCTTTTATCTACATAAAAATGGGCTTTTTTTTGCAGGGAAAAAAATGCATTTTTAATGTTGCCGTTAACAAAACCATAAATTTTGCTGGGAAAAAATACCCAAATTAAATTTTTTTGGGAAAAACCTAAAAAATTTATAAAAAAAAAATATTTGGGGGGAATTTTTAGTTTTTTTGGGTTTTCCAGCCCCGGTAAAAAAAATGACACCCTACCCTGTGTTTTTCTTTTTAGTACAATTCAGGTGACCCCCAAAATTTGGGGAGTTTTTGTTAGGGTTTTTAGGCCTTGCCCCCCAACCAGCCAGGTTTTTTTTCCCAGGCTGGTTTTTCGGTTTTGAAAACGGGCTGAAAACCTTTTTTCCGGGCCCCTTAAAAGGAAAATCCGTGAAAACACCCCCCCCACTGGCAGGGGTTTTTTCCCCCCCGCCTGGAAATTTTTTTTTCAGACCCCCGGCGGTCCAAAAAACTTTGGGAGAAAGATCATTCTTCCCCCCCCTTTTTTTTTTGGAGGGAATTTTAACATGTTCATGGGTAAGGGGTTTAAGATTTTCCCCCCCGCTAACCAAGGAAAAAAGCCGCCCCCCCGGGGGCCGTGAAAAAGGGATAAACTGCCCGGGTTTTTTTTTGCCCCTGTGCCTTGTAAAGGGCCCCTTAGCCCATTTAAAAAAAAACTTTCTTTTTTCCCTTTTAAATTTACATTGAAAGCACCCCTTTTCCCCTTGAAAACCAATAACTTTCTTTTTCCATTTATGGAACTGAGAGAGGGCTCATTTCTTGCAGGCTAAAAGGGGTTGGGTTTTTTCCCTGGTACTATTTTTGGGCAAAAGGAAAATTTTTTTCCATCACTTTTTTTCTTTGGGGAAAAAATTTTAAAAAAAAATAAAAATTTTTTAACTTTGGGTAGGGGCTTTTTTTTTTTCCAGGGGTGTTCACTATACAAGAGAAAATGTTAAATTTAAATAGATAAACCCCCTTTTCTACATGTGACAAAAAACTTTTTTTATTTTTATTCTAACTTTATTATTTTTTTTGAAAAAAATACAAAAGGGTTTTTATTTTTTTGAATTTTTTAATATTTTGTTTTTTAAATTTTTTTTTATTTTTTACAAATTTTTTTTTTTCCTAAAAAGGGTTTTTTCTCACTACATTGATTCATTTTTGCCCTCATTCCCTTTTTAAATTTGGGGTTTAAATTTTTTTAAATTTTCAGGGGTTTTTTTTACTAAACTTCTCCCGGGGCCTGCAGTGATGACTGCTGGGGACAGCGGGCTTTAGCTATAGAAAAACCAGTGCGGGCCCAACCCTTTATAAAATGGAGACTGAACATTTCCTTTTGAAATTAGCGACCTGAGGAGCGATATAGCCCAAACAAGAGGGGGATACCTAGGAATGGGGTAGGACACGGGTTAATGGACAATATTTTGAAAGTGACTTTTTTTTTTTGGGCAAGATTTTTAAAACATAAAAAAACCCTTTTAGTGAGACCACCCCTTTAAAAAATTTTTTGTCCCTTTTATTTTCCCATGGTTTTCAAGCATTTTTGGGGGGAAAGTGAAGGGTAAAAACTGAAACCCAAAGGGTTGGAAAAAATTTGGGATTTTTCCCTAGAAGCATGCAAATAGCTTGTTTCTTTATTTTGCTGCCCTGTTTTCAGCAAAATCTCTTTTGGGATAAACAAAAAAAAAATTGAAACCCCCTGACAAAATTTTACCCCAATTGTTTTTTGACCTTTTTAAAATTTTCTATATTTTTTTTTTTAAAACCTTGTATTTTTTTTAATGCCCCCATTTTTTAACAAAATAAAAATTTCCTTTTTTTGGACCCTGTATGAAACGGGATGATGAAATTTATTTGGGCCCACAGGGGGGGGAAAACGGTGTATGACATATAGCCCCAAATTTTTTGGCCCTTGCCCTAACCCCATAACAGCCTTTAAAAAAGAGTATTAAAAAATTATTCCAAGTTTTTTTTCTTTAATACCCCAAAAGTGGGGTACTAAATTGCCCAAATGTATTCCCTAGGAAAATATCAAATAAAGATAAGGCAGGGCCCATAAGGGGCTCCTGGGGAAATGGGGGAATTGGGTTTTTAAAATTTTTTTAAAAGTTTATTTGGGGAGCTCAGTTTAAAATTAAACCAAGCACACACTGGGGTAAAGCCCCACATTTAAAACCCCAAAATTTTTTTAATTTAAAATCTCTTTCAATGTATTCCTATTTTTAATCCGGGGGGAGTGCTTGGGTCTAGAATATTCAAAAAGGGCCAAAAAAGAATTTTTGGGCCAAGCTGCGGCTGGTATTAAATTTACGGGGGAAGTCTCACACTTGGGGATTTTGCTTTCATGCAAAAGGCATTGTGAATGGCAAGGCAGAAATTCCTTTAAAGATTTGGAGACTCTTTAAAAAGGGATTTACCCTTCCCCTCTTCTATTAAATAATCAAAGGGGGATGGAAAAATTCTCAAAGGGAAAACCCCAGGCATTACTTTTTTTTTTTTATTGGTTTTTTTTTAATTTTCAAACGGCCTGCCCCACAGCCACGTACTACGTCAGGTTAAAGCGGTTTTTCCAAGAAAATGACTTTCCCTTTCCTCTTAATTTTGCTCAAAAGAGACCCATAAACAAAGCAAAAAGCCCCCCCACAGGGGGGCCCGAGAAACCCCCCCCCACCAAGAAGCAGGGGGGGTTTTGAATTCACTGAAAAAAAATTTCATTTCAAAACCCGTGGGTTTTTATATACAAAAGACCAGGCTTGGGTTTTTCCCCGCTTTTTCTTCCCAGTTCCCCCTTTCCATCCCTTCATGTTCCCCCGTCCCTTTAATAAAAATGCAGACAACGCAAGCGGGCCAGATCAGCTCCTGTTTAAACTCCTGGTCCCTTTTCCAAAATTTTAAAATTTTTTAAATAAAATTTGGGGGATGTTTAAAAAAAGCGAAACCTCAGAGGGTTCACTTTTTTTTAAAAACACAAATATTTAGAAAAAATATTAAATACCCAAATTTTTGGGATCCCACGTCAACATTACATCGGGCAAAAACCCCCTTTAAGCATCACTAAATGTACAGGGACCAAAAGGCAACATTTTTCCACCATCCTTTTTCAAAAAATTTAAAGGGTTTTAAAGAAAGGGATCCTGGCTCTACCTGTATTTTAAAATTTTTAAGCAATTTAAATGGGAAAAAACAAAAATTTGTCCCTATAAGAAGGGTACTTTTCATATTTTGGCAGGAAAGGTAGCTTGTGACCCTTATACAGAAAAAGACCCAGGCTATGTTCAAAGCTTGCAATGTGGCTTCCATTAACAGAAACCAGTTCCAGATCTGAATAAAACAATCCCCACTGACCCCCCACAGACCCCATTGACCTACAATTTTGTAGGTTAATGGGGTCTGCAAAGTAAAAATGCTTAAAATAGTTAATAGTTTAAATTTAACAAAGTTAACAAAATACAAATGAAACAAAAGAGAAATCAACATTGGATCAATATTTGGTGTGACCATCCTTTGCCTTCAAAACAGCCTCAGATCTTCTAGCTACTTGTACAAAGTGTTTGAAGGAGCTCAGTGGGAGGTTGATCCAAACATCTTGGAGAAGTAACCCAAGATCTTCTGTGGTTGTAGCTTCCTCAGATCCTTCTGTCTCTTTGTGTAGTCTTAGACAAACCTGATGAGATCAGGGCTCTGTGGGGTCATTTCATCACTTCCAGGACTTCAAAAGCAAAGGTTGATCACAGCAAATATTGATCCAATGTTGATTTCTCTTTCATTTATTCACTTTACATTTTAATTGATAAAAATAAGCACTTTTATTACATTTAAAGGGATTTTCTCACTACAAGGATTGCTTTTTATGTTAAAGATCTTGCAAAAACAAGTCATTTTGCAATATATGTCCATAAACAGTGTCCTACCTATTCTGAGATATCCCCTTTTGTATGGTCTCCCTCAGCTCCTCAGGTCGCTATAGCTACAGACCTGTTTGATCTATCCTGATAGGCTGTCAGCACTGGTTGCTAAAGCTACAGATCTGGCTTCTACAGCAGCCTAGTGGAAGCCAGTAAACATGCCCCTGAATTCAAAGTGAAACCAAAAAAACGGGACTGGGGTAATTGAATTAATGTAGTGGGGCCCAACCCCTTTAATACTTTAACCCCCTTTTATTTTGTTGTCCCCTAAAAAAAATTTTGAAACATCCCCTTTTTACTTTGGGGTTTGTTTTTTTTAAAATTAAAAAAAATTGCCCCCAAAAAAAAAATAGCCCCCCGGGAAAAATTTGGCTCAAAAAAACCCCGGGTTCCCAAAACAAAAAGACCCCCCCCTCTCAAAAAATGAAAATTAAAAAAAAATTCCCCCAAAAATTAAAACCCCAAAAAAATTGGGGAAAAAAGGGTGTTTTTTAATTTCCAAATTTTGGCTGCCATTCTTAAAACCTGCAAATTTTTAAATACCCCGGGCCCCAAAACCCCTTTAAAAAAGCTAAAAATATGGAGCCCAAAAAAAGGTTAAACCGGCACATAAGTGCAAGAAAAAAACCAAGCAAAAACAAATTTTGGGTTTCTCTTTATTTTTGGTCCCCTTTACTACCCCTAACTTTAAAAATTTTTTGCAAACAAAATTCGGGCGGGTTTTTGGGGTTTCCCTTTTGTCAGTAAAAACGCAAATTAGCTTGAGCCCCCCCAAAAAGAAAACCAAATTCCCCTTTTGGTGGGTATTTGGTTAAGCGTTTCCCCCAGAAAAACCAAACCCCCATGGAAACAAAACCCTTAAACACGTAATAAAAAGGAAAAACGGTCCCCTAAAAAAAAATTAAATAAAAACCAACAAAAAAACCCCCCTTCCTGTTCCGGGATTTTTTTTACCTTCCTTTTAAGCGGATTTTATTCCCCGGAAATTTTGTAAAATTAAGCCCCCTTTTTAAGGTTTAAGGTTTTTTAAACCCCTCATCTCTCTGCTCAAAGCAGGCCCCCTTAAACCCCGTGAAAAGGGGAAAGGGGACTTTATTTTTCTTGCTGTGTCTTATCAGTAGGGGGAGTTTGTTTTCTTTTTTACTGAAAAAAATTTTAAACCCCTTTTTAAAAACACTGTAGTTTTTCTGCCCTCCCTGTTCGGGAATAAATCACCCCAAAATGTCCCTTAACGGGTTTTTCCAACCCCAAAAAAAAAAGGTTTAGAGAGCTGATAGGCCCAAAATCCCCCTGCTTTTAAAATCGGGCCTAAAGCCCTAAAACGGGAAAAGGGGAAACCCTGATCCCTTTTCTCCCAAGCATGGCAAAAAACCCCACTCTAAATTTATTTATATATTTTATTGAAAAACTGTAAAAAAGAAAAAAACCCAAAAGTGAGTCACTTTAAATTTGGGATGTTTTCCAAATTTTGGCATCAGAAAGTGTGCAGCAATGAAGAAGTCTTTGTTTTGGTCAGTTTGACTTGGGGGGTTTAGGAAATTTTTTGGGAATTAGGTTTACCCTGAAAAACATACCCTGGGTTTGCTGTCATTTTTAAAAAGGGAGATTTTATCAAAATTTGAAAAAAAAGGGAAAATTTTTTGGGTTTTTTGGGGCCCAAAAGGGTGGCATTTTTTTTTTTTGAAATTGTGCAGTTGTGAACTTTTTTTTGCATCCCTGCGGGGTTTAAAAAGGGGAAGTAGGTGAATGGAAAAATTAGTGTCATTGGGAATAAGTAAAAGGGAAAACTTTTGGGAGCCCCACATGCACTGAGGTTGGTGTAAAACTACAAAGGTGCATAAGGGCAGAACCCCACTTAAACCAGGGGAGCAACTCCCCAAAAAAACCAGGTAGAAAAGATGTGGTGCTAAATACAATTTTTTTTCAAACCCTACTGCATTTAGGGCTTTTGAAGCAGACAAAGGGAAACTGCACCCTAAAAAAGGGAAAAGTCTTCAACTTTTAAAGGGGTTTTTTTTGGAAATTTGGGGGTTTTGCCTTTTTGTGATAAGTCACATTTTCTGTTTTATTCCCGGTTGTAATTTTGAAATGCCAGGAAAAGAAACATTAAAAGACAAAAACTCTCAACCTTTACTGGACGGTTTTTGAAGCACATTACAATATGGGGAAATGTTTTTAGGGCCCTTTTTTTACCAAACTAAAACCAACGGGTTTTGGGTACCCCCAACCCCAATTTTGGGTAAAAAAACCAATCCTTAGAATCACTTTATACCCTTTCATACTGTTGAAATTTTCTGGGGAAAAAATTGGGTTTTTTTTCCGGGCAAGACAGTCCCAACAGGGCCCACTTTATTTTTAAAATTTTCTCACATTGATTGAAAGGAAATTGGCAAAAAATTTTTCCGGGTTTACTATTTTTGGCCCCTAATTCCCGGGTTTTAAAACCAAATTCTTTTGGGACCACGTCAATGATTTTTTGGTTTGTTTTCTAGGGACCCCTTCTCCATACACCCAGCGAAAGCTTTTTATTACAGTCAGCAATGGTTCCAATACCTGTGGAAAACCTACCAGGACCTTAAAAAATGCCCACCCCCAAGCCTGTCTAGCTGTGCCCGTGCTGAACATAGTGATAATTTGGAAAATTTGGGGCTGGTGGTCATTTTAAAAAGTAAACTCGGGTTGGGTGAAATTTTGGGGTAGAATGCAAAAAAATGCAATACTGCAAAAAATAGTTGTGTAAGGCCAAATTTTGCGCGATGAGCTGCAATTTTTATTACCGTTATTTTGGAATGTATACAATTTTTTTTTTTTTTCTTATTTAAAAGTTTTATTTTTCAAGACATAAAAAAAACTCACACAAAATAAAAGGGAAAAAGTAAAAAAAACCAAGGCAATACAGATATTGTCAAATTTGGGGACAGGGGCTATCCCCGAGTAAAAAAAACAATGTTAAGCAGTGCATAAAACCAGATTCCCCCAAAACACGGAGTTAGCCCCTCACTAGCAAGTGTTTTTAAGGGAGCGATTAACGGGACACCGCAGCTAGAGTGACTTTAACACCTGAAAAAGGCGGGGAGTTTTTTTTGGGCGTCTGAGAAATTATAGTCAATTAAAAAGCCTTAAAGCACATGAGACAGATATAGTGAAAAACAATAACGAAGAGCATCAATTTTCTCAAAAAGAAATTTAAAAAGGGGGAAGGTGCCCAAATCTAACAGAAATGAAAATAAATGTAATTTTGGCTAAACCTTGACCCCCTTTAAAAATTTTAAAAAAAAACAAACTATCCCAAAAATTTCCCGACATACAGACCTGCAGGGTTTTTCAAAGGAGGGGGGGGGGGAGGGAAAAAACAAGGGCAAGGAGGGGCAGGGGGTTGGGAAAGGGTGCAGAGTCAAGAGTCCTGGAGGGCCTTTTGTTTTGTTTTAGCCAGAAAAAGGCGCGGGGGGGGGGAAACGGAAAAAAAAGCCTGGAATTTGGAACCAGGGCGGGCCCATTTCCGGTTCAACACCCGAAAACCCGCTCTTTCTGTTTGGGAGCCCAGAAGGGTTCCCTTTCCCTGTTAAAGAACCGGGGGGACCTCAGATACCACTCTTCAATTGTGGGGGGGGTCAAACCCTTTTCCCGCCTGGGAAAAACGGTCTTTTGCCGCCTGCAGAGGTTTTCCTAAAAAGGACTTTTGTAAGTGGAAACGCCTATGTTAAAAATAAACAGTTTGCCCCTGCTGCGGGGGCTTAGGAATAAATATTCCCCAGGGCGTCTTTAATGAACCGGGTAACTGCACTCCAAAAAGCCCGACAAGCAGGAAAAATCCCAAAACCCTATGTGGAGCATGGTCCCCTTTAAAATTTTCCCCAGCGCCAGCCCAAATTTTTAGGGACATGTGGAAACCACTTATGAAGTTTCATTGGGGGGGCCCTGTACCCTCGAGTCCCGGATTTTATAAAAATTGTTTTCCCGGGGTCTTGTTGCAAAAACAGCCTTTTGAGTGAGCTCAAAAAACTTTTGCCATTGCTCAGGGAGAAGCTCTGGGTCCCAAAAATCTTTCTCCCCTGAACCGCCCCCCCCAATAAGGGGGAAGAGTTTGCCTGGTTTACCCGCGGGCAAAATTTAGAGTACCGTGTAGATATAGCATTCCTTTGGGGGGGGGTTTTTTCTTAACCTAGTTGTTTTGAAAATTTTGGGAAGGGGGCTTTGGGGATGGAGATGTTTCCAAAAGAGGATAGGGAAATGTTTCAATTGGAGTTTCTGGGGGGGGAAATTGATGAGGCATGACCCTATGCCCCCCGCTTCTAGACCTGATAATGGGATAATTTTGATTGCCAACCATCAACCCGATGAAAAGGGCGCAAAGGGGCCTAGCTTAAGGGTCCCAAAAAAGGAACCCTTTTGGGCCATTCCCTGAGAAGGGTGGTTGTCCCCAAATTGGAATTTAAAAGGACCCGTCCTATCAATTTAGGATTTGGTACTTTCCCTTTTGAGAACCCAATGATGTCAGGGTGTTTAAAAGAAAATTTAGAAAGTGGGAAAACGGTTTTGGGGAAAGTTAACCCAATTTTTTGTTTACTATTTTAAAACCCCTTTTTTTTTGGGGTGTCAGGGAAATTTTAAACACAGGGTATTTTCTTTTATTGCCTTTCCCCCCAAATAGGTTAAGTAAAGTGATATCTTTATAGTTTTATCCAGCCATTGAGCTAGATTTGACATCCAGCACAGTTTCTAAGGTTTTGGTGAAAAGAGTTTTGAGGATTAACCCCCCTCCAATCTGGATCCGGGATGCAATATATGTGCGGGGGCACGCCGGGTCTGTTTGCTCTCTCCCGGGTATGATATATGTAGAGTGTGGGCTATTTTGTGTTTAATAAAATCACCTGTATAACCTATTGCAATACCTATGTATTGCAGTATGTTGCCAGTTAACCAATTTTTTTTATTCCCTGTAATAAAAGTAGTAACAAGGCAGGCCTTGGGACCCTATTGGGTTATGGAGGGAGGCTTTGTCTGACCCCTTAGATGCCACGGATACTAATGAACATGGATTTTGAGGGATTTAACAACTGGAATGAAAACTATCTTTGATCATAACCACTGCCAGCATGTCATGGAAACCACTGGTTATTTTTTCTGCTTTTTTTGGAGCACTTCCCCTCTGTGCTTTTTAAACAGTTTTTTGGGTTAAAAACACAGCAGGAGAAAAGTACAAGGACACTTTAGAGACATGGCATGCCCCAAAAAGATACCACCTTTATACCATCCAACCCTTTTTGTAAAGCAAAAAAATTAAACTGAGTATGTGCCAGGAGATCACCGTGGATCAATAAGACAAGGGAAACATTACCAATCCAAAACGCAAAGGCCTTAAAAAAAGAGAGGGGGGAAAATGGGCAAATCCTAACCCTGTTTTCCCTACAAAAACCCCAACCCCCTACCCTACAAAACAGGGCATGCCCCGAAAAGGGCTTTCCCCTGTCAAGAACCTAAACCTACAATAACCTCCCCTTCCATTTCACACGGTTTAAAAAAGGGGCCAAATTTTTTGGGTCCTAATTACGCGCCGGATCCCAAAATTTACGGCTGGAAAACGCCCATCATACGAAATCCACAGTTCTCATAGAAAAAAGGGGAATTACGTCCTTCCCCCCCCGCAACCCCGGGGCCCCGGGGGAATAATGACATGTGAATTACTAGCAGCAAATAGCGCCGCAGCAATTCAAGCTGGGGGCCGGGCGAAGTGCCGGCCCCCTGCTCAGTCCCCCGCGCCCGCCCCGCCCCCCGTCCCACGGCGTAATTTCGGGGCGTAATTTCGCCCGGCAAATACACCGTGTGAACCTAGCCTTAATAAAAAATTTTCTGTCCCAACTTTTCGTGTCCCATAATCATACCGGGGGACAAATATAGGGAGGTACAGAAGGGTAAATACAAAATAAAAAAAATAGAAATAAAGGTCCGACAGACTATTTAGATAAAACAAAGTCAGTAGATATTAGACACTTGGACCTAGGGAGTATAATATCTCCTCAACAACAAAATAGGAGTAAGGTGTCTCTTAAAAAAAAGACCACTCTGAGCCACACCTCTCTATAAGCACATGTGGATATGGAGGGAAAAAGGACAAATAGTCCACCATTAAATCTTCAACAAGTATTCTATAATGGTACCAAAAATCAATAGGGACTGAAATCAATGAAGTCAAACAACACCTAATAAAGATATGTACCAATAACGTGTAAACAGAAACCAGGTAAAAGCCCCCTAGAGATATAAAAGGGTAACCCCATAGATAACATATAGTTACCTTAAAAAATACCCTAAATCAGGTAAGATTGACATATTGAATAAGGCATTATCCCCCAATCCCCCCAAAACCTCTCAGGGGCCAAAAATGGCCATGTCCCCTAACCGGGTTTATAATATAAAGGACACAAACTAGTGATGACAACAACTGCTGTTAGCCAAGAACAGTAGAAGGGACTATCTCAATGGCTTACATCTTATACAAACCATTTTTTTTAAAATTTTTTTTAGGAGTATTATTACTTTCATAAGAACATCTGAATTGTTGAAGCTGACGTCAGCTGTGTAGGCAGCACACAGCTCCATGTTTATGAAGACGTTTATTCTAAATTGACCTCACCATCCCAAAAGTTTCTTATAAATAAATGGGTCAGTTCTTTCTCACATCATTTCATTAATTCCTCTGTGAGCAGCATTGAACAGTCCAATAATCTGTCTCAGGAAGAGGTTTTGAGATTTCAGAGCACATAATGGGTCAGCTCCAGACTTTGTTTGCTGTGCAGTTGACTTTACTGCTTAGTATTCAATTACATAAACTCCCACACACTTTCCGATATTCCTACATGGTAAATAATGGAGCGCTCAACACTGTGTAGCTCTAGACTGAAGAGTACATGTAGGTGTGTGTTATGCTGATGTAAAGGGGATTAGGGATTCTCAATATACAGCTATAATGACGCAATTACTCACATAATGATAAAATTCAAGACAAGATGAAGACTCGGTTCACACTGTCGTTATGATTCCCATTCAGATCCATCACGTGACACTTTTGTCATACCGCCACGCCATCTACTAACCAACTGAAACTGGAAATTTTCATTTCATTTGTCACGCTGCCCGCCGCAGTTCTCGCTGTGGACCGCTGATGTGCACATGTTTGTGCTCTCTACCTGGATCCTGTCTGTGTCTACTCACCTCCACCCGCTCCTTCTCTTCTCCCCGCTGCTGCTGGTGTCTGGCATGACCACACTCCCTCCCTAGAGTGTGCGTACGCCAGCTTTTTAAGATTTAAAGGACCAGCACAGCATTTGTGCTACACTAGCTGGCGAACAACTGGGACTTAAGAAACTTCTTTCCTCTGCTCTGAGCCACATTGCTGGTGTTCTTCTGTGATCATGTCCTGTATGTTGCTGCCTGTTACTACTGCCTGTACTCCTGCTGCTGATACCTGCCGTTGATCTATTTGCCACTCTTGCCTGCAGCCTGCCTGTTACTCCACTATGTCTCCCTGGTCCCATGCCCAGGCACTCAGCTGTCACCGCGAGTAGCACTGTCAGGGATAGCAACCTGGAAGTCAATAGCGGGCTTTAGTGAATACGTTGGAGATCCCAAGACTCTGCTCCATTGCGTGGTATGCATCATCACTCTGTAGTGACCCATCTAGGCATCCGTCAGGAACAACTATTTCAAAGGCGACAGACTATAACAGTTCCTCTTTCCAAAGTGGCTCCTGAACCTGCACCTGTTGTGGCCCCACCTCCACCAGTCCTCACCAGTCCTGGTCTGCACTTGCTGCTACCATCTTGTTACTATAGTGATTCTAAGCCATTCTCTGGGTTTCTCAACCAGTGCACTATTCATTAAGAACTCCTAATGCTAATCGAGCCAAGGTGGTATTCTTCATCAGCTTAATGTCTGGTGAAGCCTTAGCCTTGGCTGCACTCCTTTTGGGAGCAGGGGGATCCAGTGACAGCTAATCTACAGGATTTTTGGGCTCCTTCCACAAGATTTTTGAGGAACCCGGCTACCGCATCCCACCTTCATTACCGTCAATGTGATTCCACACTGGAGCAGTTTGCTATTTGCTACTTCCGCACTCCGGCCTCTGAGCTTTACTGGAACAATAAGGGTCATGTAATCGCCTTCTGGGAAGGCCTTGTTGCGTGAATCAAGGGCAAACTGGCTGGTCGTGTTCTATCAACTACTCTGGACATCCTCATCGCTCTAGCCACCTGGCTTGACATTCGTTTTTCTGAAAGAGTTAGAGCTGTGCCAGCACGCAGAGTTCCCTCAGCCTCACAGTCTTCACTGCCTCACACCAGTCTACCAAAGTCCTCTATAGCAGCCAGTAACATCTCCTCAAGATGAACCTATGCAGGTGGACATTGTTCTTCTAAAAGAAGAAGAACACACCCAGAAAGCGCAACCTGAACCTGTGCCTATACTGTGGCAGTACTAATCATTTTCTGAAAAACTGCCCAGTTCGCCCGACTGCGCCCTGGAGGACCCTGCATCTAGGTCTCGTGGGAAAGGTGAGCCTGGGTGAAGACGCATCTGTTTCTTGCCTGACCACACCGGTCACCCTCAGTTCCGCATCTGGCCTCTGTTTTCAAGTTTTCTGCTGCCCTCTGGATTCTGGTTTCACAAGACCCTTTATTCATCCATCCCTGGTTTCCAAGTTCTAACTGCGAGTTTTCCATCTAGAAATGTCTCTGCTATTTTCCTTTGTCAATGGAGAGTTTTTGAATTGTACAAAACCAATGTCAATACAAGGAGTAGATTTCATTCTATGTCCTCCCTTGCTCCTCTGCAGCATTTCTCCTGGGTCTCTTGTGATTTCAGATGCACGCTCTTGCGTTGGAGTAGAAAATGGGTGAGATCATCCACTGGAGCCAGCAATGCCACTCATGCTGCCTCAAGCCTCCCCCTCCTGCAACCCCACCCACCTCCTCCTCTGCCATCTGCCTTTGGTTCCCCAGCACGATAGCAGGTCTGAAGAAGGTGTTTGTGCCTCTGATCTATTCTGTAGTTCCTGGCAAACTCAGAGGAAGAAGGGGCTTTCGGGAGGGGAGGGGTGCTGTCACGCTGTGGTCCCCGTTCCGGACCGCTCTCATGTCTCTGCTCTCTCCCTTGCCCCTGATGGCATCTACTCACCATGTTCCTGCTCTGCTCCCCACTGCTGCTGGGGTCTAGTGTGCCCACACTCCCTCCCTAAAGCGAACACAAACTTTTTAAGGTTTAAAGGGTCAGTGCATCATTTGTGCTCCAATAGCTGGCTGACACCTGGAACTTCTTTCCTCTGCTCTATGCCACATTGTTGGTGTTCTTCTGTGATCCTGACCTGTGTGTTGCTGCCTGTTACATTCTGTTGCTACTATTCCTGCCGCTGATACCTGTTATTGGACTACTTGACACTTATGCCTACAGCCTGCCTTTAACTCCACTATGCCCTGCCTTTCTCCCTGGTTCCATGCTGTTGCCACAAGTAGCCATGAAAGTGTTAGCGACCTGGGAGTCCCCTACGGTCAAGTTCACCATGTCTTGAGGCGCGCTCTGGTGGATACCATGGGGCTTTTTAGACTCCGCTCCCTGGCGTGGTCTGTATAATCTTGTGTGGTACTACCATAACTCCCGGGCAGCAAGCCACTGTCTTGGGATTAAGCTAGACTCCAATCTTTCCTTCACCCCTTATATATATTTATTTATATATCTTTCCACCTTCACTTCAAAAGCATCTCCAGAAGCCGCTCTTCTCTCACAGTGGAAATTGGAAAAACTCTTATTATTATTGTTGCCCTTATATTTTCTCGCTCTGATTACGGTTACTCCATACTCATTGGTTTTCTCTTCTCCAAACCCTCCCCTCTCCAATCTGTCCTGAATGCAATGGCCAGGATCATCTTTCTTTCCAGCCACTACATTGATGCCTCTACCGTGTGCCAGTCACTGCACTGGTTGCCCATTGACTACACAATACAATTTAAAATAATCACGCTGCAGCTCCCTACATCTCCTTCCTTATCTCTCTCTATCACCCAACATGAATGTTCTGCTGATGATCTTAGACTTAATTCCTCCATCATCCAAACCATCCACCTCCAAGGCTCTCCAAGTGCTGCACCAGTTCACTGAAACATGCTACACCCTCCCTAATAAGTATCCCTTCTTCTTACACTCCCCTCCTTCTTCCAACCATATTCACTCAAATGCACTTACTTGTATAAACAGGAACTATTTGGGGTGACAGGTTCATCCACTTATTAGTGTGTTACCCTATATTTATGGCTGGACCATTGTCATAATTAAGCTTATCTTACCTTTTGTTTCCACCTATCTCCACATAGATTGAAAGCTCTTGTGAGCAAGGCCTTCACACCTCTTGTTTGGTCAGTAAAAAGTCTGGTTACTACGTGATGTTTGTTATTTGTTCCTGTTTTTACCCTCTTCATTATAAAGTACTGTGGAATATGTTGGTGTTATAAAAATTATTACTATAATTCCTAACATACGACGATGGGGCCTGTTGAGATTTTGTTGTGGTATGTGCCATTTCAGCGGGATAAATAGCACAGCATGTTCTGCCATTCTTGCCATCGAATCTGACAAAACTACTAACAGGGGATTCTGAATGGAGCCTCTGATGGTAGTGTTAATCCAGGTTAATACAAGTAAATTGGTTGCAAGCTACAGGTAGTAATTTTTACAAGGTAATATAGAAGCTATGTCATATCTCTATTTGTTAAAGGTTAACATTGAGTCTTCCTTATTCCCTGTTCTCCGTCCTATTAATTTAATATATATATATATATATATAACCCCAGCAGTTCAAGAAATATATATATATATAGATATATATATATATATATATATATATATATAGACTAACCCCTTAACCCTCCACATTCAAAATAATATGGCTCTTCATTTTCTTCCTCCCCGTCTTTCAAGAGCCATTGCTTTTTTATTATCCATCTACATAGACATATGAGGGCTTTTATTTTGCAGGACAAGATGTTCTTTCTAATAGTGTCATTCATCGTAACAGAATATACTGGGAAACCGCAAACAAATTCTAAGTGCAGTGAAATGTGAAAAAAATGTATTGCGCCTTGTTTGTGGAGTTTTTTATTACACTGTTTACTCTTAAGTATAAATGATGTGTTATTTGTATTCTGCAGGTTGGTACCATTACCAATAGTGTTGAGCGAAAAAAAGTCACAGACCATTTACTATCCCTGTCTTGTACCACAGCCTGACCCTTAAACCTGCATGACCCACAAATTAAAAAGTGCCAGAAGGCAGTATTATTTGAATCATCATGTTACTTGAACTGGACATTGAATATCCCTGTCCTGGAACGCAGCATGAGCCCCAAACCTGCATGACCCCCAGATTTAAAAAGTGCCGCAAAAAGGAGTCTTTCAAACCCCCATTTTAGTTTTTACTGGACATTGACTATACCTGTCCTTTGGGCCGCAGTATACCATTAAAAACCCGTCTGACCCCCAGATTAAAAAGTGCCGGGAAAAGGCTGTATCTGTTATGTTTTGATATAATAAATGGTATTTTTTGCACCTTTCAATTCACCTGTGGTGAATATAGAATTGCTGTTTTAAGATTTACGTGGATCTGGTCAATGAACAAAGCTGGGTGCGCAAAAGTCAAAAAACACGTATCTGTTATGTTTTCGGATAATAAACGGTGTTTTTTGCACCTTTCATTCACCTGTGGTGAATATAGAATTGCTGTTTAAGATTTACGTGGATGCTGCGTCAATGAACAATGCTGGGTGCGCAAAAGACAAAAAACACGGGAACTGTTATGTTTTCATATGATGCACGGTATTTTTGGCAACAAACAACCTGTTGCTGAAATACAAGATTTGCTGATTGTATTTAATGCAAGGTGGGTATATCAACCAGTCACAGGTGTAAAGGGTAAAATTAAAATGAAAAACCTATCTGAAATGTAATGATAATAAAAAGTGGAGTTTTGCACCTAACAAAGAGACCTGCAGTTACTAGAAATTATGTGTATCCAATATAAATTCAGGCTGCCCAATATCCAGGAAATTTTCAATAGCAAACTGTTAATAATAAAAAATATTCCCTACAATGTCTACACTAAGTCTTGGTGAACTTTATCCAGGTTCTTTATAGATAGACTTGTCTGTGTTTGCCCACGGGCCCCCCCCCCCCCCCCCCCCACCGCCCTGAATTTAAAGCGGTAGATGCTGCTTTAAAATTCTCTAGCTAACTACATAAAATGTTCAAATCTCTAATCTAACTAAATTGGAAAGGATCACAGCTAATAGTAGAGGTTTCTCTGTGCAGAAATAGACTAATTTCGCTGAGCTGTTTGGCCACAGGCAGAGCGCAGGTCCCATCCCTATTTAGACGCTGAGAGACACTGAGGCTGAAACAAAAACGCTGTTCTATGTAAAAAGGTCATTGTGATTTTTCCAGCCAATCGTAACCATACCCCATCCCAGTCATGACGTCGCACACACATCTCACCCTGCTCTATTCTGTAAAACTCATTTGCTGGCCGCCAAAATTACAGGAAGCGCCGAAAAAGGCGCGATCTTAAAAAGATGATGCTCAATTTACCTTAATTATGCATTTAATTTGGGAAATTTCGATCACCATAAAAACCTTGCCGATTTCAACTTTGTCGATAAGAATCGCTCAACCGTAATTACCAATACCAAATATGTAAAGTTTTTGTTTTGTTAGCACCGTAGAAAAAACAAACATCTTCTAATTTTTAAATTTGCGCTGCAACCAATAACTTTTTTGTACTTCCTCCTATTGACCTGATTGAGAGTGTTTTTTTTTCAGGATGGAGTGTAATTTTTATTGGTATCATTTTGGGATAGATGCGACTTTTTCGATCACTTAATCAATTTTTAGGGTACATGAAATGACTAAAAAACTGCAATTTTGGTGTTTGGAATTTTTTTTTCGTTCTTCGTTTTTTGTTCAGCGTAAGAGATAAATTAGGTTATATTTTAATAGATAGGACTTTTATGGACGCGGCAATACCAATGATGTGTAACTTTTTTATTTATTTTTTTATTTGTAAAACGGCAAACAGGTGATTACAACTTTAATTTTTTTTATACTTTAAAAACCTTTTTTTTTTTCTTCACAGTAATATCGAGTCCTCCTAGGTTAGAGCCACTAGGGGGCTAAATTATCAGTTCACCCTTTTGCATTGTTTATACAATGCAAAAGGGTGAACAAAGATGGCATTTCTAGCACTTCCTGCCTGGGTCAGGAAGTGTTAGAATCACAGACATAGCAATGATGGAAGCCTTCTCAAGGATTCCAGCTGCCATGTTAAATGATCGGAACCCCGCAATCTCTCCACGGGAGTGACGATTGGAGTGAGAAATGGAGTGAAACAACTGATCAGAACTGGCACTGATGTCTGCTGTTAGCTGTGGGTATCAGCTGTATCTAACAGCCGACACCTACTGCATATGGAGCGGGCTTAGCGAGTGAGGCCGCTCTACACTCCTGTAACACTGCCATGATGTACTAAAATGTCATGGTGAGTTAAGGGGTTAGAGAGGATCGATAACAAAGTTGTAGCCAGCTCACTAATGACAGAGACTGGGAGCAGGGATGCATGGTGAGATCAGGGGAGACCGTTAATTAACTAGTAGAAGATCGTAGCAGACTTTCATCCAAAATACTGCCAGCACCCTCAAAGGTAAAATCCGATACTTCATGGAATTACAACATAGGTGGCTAAAATGGCTAACACGCTTCAGAGAAGACAACCTTCTTAGTCGTTGTCGTTAAAGAGGATCCCCAGTGGAAAAAATATATATTTTCTAAATATTACTCTCTATGTTAAGATACTTTTCATCACATTTTCTGTGGGCTTCCTGTTGTCCTTCAGCTTCTTGGTGACAGGAATCTCAGTAGTTCTATGTCTCCACACACAGGAAACATCTTTTGTTCTGCACCTCAAAAACATCTACATAATCTGCTATTTTCTTACTGGGTAAAACAGCTACCATAAGTGTGTTGCCCTTGTACATTCTCATCTAGATTACTGTAACTGTTTAGTAATTGATCTTTTCATCTCTAAATTCTAACCTCTCTTTCATATCCTAAATGCAACAGCCAGGGTCATTGTTCTCTCCAGCCACTACACCGATGCCTCTACCCTACGCCAGTTGCTGCACAAATTGCCCATTCACTAAAGAATACAATTTAAATGTACCTCCCTCACTTCTGTCTACTAACCACCTCTATGCACTGGTTATGAACAAAGATTAACTTTCTCCATAATTTCAACCTCTCATTGTCATCTCAAAAATTTTCTTGTGCTGCACCAGTTTTCTAGAAAAAACCAGATGAATTCCCAATGTACATAGTTTTATTTGTGCCTAAGAATCAATTATTTCAAAAAAGATCATCCACTTTCTTTAATACGTCTCCCTATCTTTTAATATTGTTAGGTCACACCATATTCAAAATAGTTCTTTTGCAAGATAAACATCTCTATGGCATGCATTTAAGTAGCAAATCAAAGAGGCAAATGAATAATAAAAACAATCACTGGAAGGTTGTCCACATCCTTTAAGATTCCAGATTTTGGATGAACTTGCCTTTAAAGGGAATGTGTCATCAAAAAATGACTTATTGTTTAACTTACATTTTTATGTTAAACATATTTTGTAGGAATTTTTGGTTGTTTTTTTTAAATTTTCCAGATCACTTTCAATATTTTTTAAATAATTCTTAATGGGGTTTTGCCACGAAGTAAAATTGACGTGGGAAGTTTGCAAATGAAATAACAATCACTTTCACCATTCATCATGATTATAAATTCTGCACCGTTTTTGTTTTAGCTGCTCCTTTAGTGATCCATTGTTTACAGCTCGTCTCCAGGGGAGACGACCAGGGCTGTGAGCTTCTCAGTCCTGGCCGCATATGCTCAGACATCACCTCTCCTCTCAGGCAGCTACAGAGTGTTCAAACCCGAGGTGCTGTCACTCTACTTCCGTCCTCTGTATTCCTTAGTAATTAGTCAAACAGTGCAAATAAATAAAAAATAACAAATGCAGACAAATAGCCCAAGATTAAAGGGTTTACGCTACTCCCTAATTTCAAAAATGCTATGCCAGATAGGGAAAAAAGAACTAAAATATAACTTTAATAAATATACCAATAAAATCTCAAAGGAGGCCGAAAGACACAAACAGACAAGTGCACTACTAATAACACCCTACAAAAACTAAAATATACCCTAACCTAATGAAACACGGGATATTCGTCCCAATAAGGACATTCCCGTCTGGAACCTAACCCTTGCACTAATCTATCCCTAATTACCCCTGTCCCAACATGTTTCAACCTTCCCCAGATGTCAACAAGGTCTCCTCAGGGGTCTATTATACGGGGAACAAGAAAAGAGGGGGTATACAAGATGTTATATCACGGGTATAGATGAAAATGTGTATAGACGATACATACAATACCAAAACAAGTGTATAAATAACAGTGTATTAGGTGCTCAAATTTTCAAAATGACCATATTCACTGAATAATGAAAAGTGCACACCAACACCTACAATAAACACTACAGCATACATACAAATCCCCTTATGATATTAGTATGTGATAATCACAAAGGGTGAACTGCCTAGAGAACTAGAAGTCTATCCATTCAATATAAACAGACACTATTACCACAGTGAGATGTCTAAATAGCAAAACAGCCACTATCTCCAAAAATAATGTATGTAAAGACACCTTACCAATCGAAGCAATATCGCTTGACCTGGGAAGGTAGTCTGAAAACAAAGAAAATATATAAACCTAGTCAGTTCAAATGAAAACCATTAATCATACCTGAAATTTTAAATGGACAAATACCTCCAAATGGATAGAAGCTCACTTCCTAGTTCAGCTAGCGTCGTGAGGTGACGGCGGACAATGCCGCTCACACGGGGAACAGCGGGCGCGACTTCAGCTTGCGCTAAAGGGACCTGCGCCAGTCACCTCACAGTGTCGCGTCCAAGCGAACCAAGCCTGACGCGACCGCAGTCAATGCTGCAGGTGATGAAGGACGCTGAGCGCGCTTCAATCTCGCGCCTTTCAAGTCAGCGTTCGTCGTCATCGGCCATGTATCTAAAACTCCGCCCATAGCAACAGCCAAGGCGGGTAAAGCGTCCATGGATCTCGGCTAAGGCATCAAAGGAGGATACACGCCTTATTTACAGATCCAGGACTCGAGTCCACAGCAGTGTTAAATAGCACTGCTGTATCTCTTAGCGGTAAGCACAATATTTACAGCCAGGTTCACTGTCGTTGGGCCAAATCTCAGAAAGACTATTAATCAATGGATAGAGAAAAGAGGCAATTGCGCGCAAGTAATACTAATTAAAGAAATTAGACACTTTCACAATATTAAATTTGTGATTGAGACAGGTGAAGTAAAAATAGATAAAGCAGCGAGTCTAGATAAAACAACTATAATCAACAGAATCATTCAAACCAAAGGGTATCTGCGTTTCCAGCGTAACTATCCAAAAAGTTTCTCTCTGTAGCAGCTTTTTGTTTGTCTCCCTTACGAATGGTAGGTTTAATACTCTCAATGCCTACCCATTTCAGACAATTTATGTCTCCATTGTGATGTGCATTGAGGTCTGTGCATTGATAAAGAGAAAAAAAAAAACTGGTTTGGTTCCTGCAGGGATTTGAACCCATGACCCTTATGCCTGGAGGCAAAAACTTTACCTCTCAGCTACTCACAATGCTTTACATAAAAAGACCTTCCTTTGACTACAGAGAGGAAAGGTCTGGTGATGTCATCCTGCTGGGTCACATGATATGCAATTCAAACAAATCACACACGCCCCCGACTGAGCACACAGAGCTCAAAAGCTGGATGCAGGAGGTAAGAAATTAGATCGTGGCAAAACCCCTTTAAGTCCTGCAGTTTTCACTTTGGCCACTAAGCCTAATAAGCGTCTGACACTTCCTGTTCTGTTTAGAGAGCTTTTCAGCAGTGTGCTCATTATCAGTAACAGCAGTCACACTGAAAGGAGACACCAATGTGTACAGATAACACAGAATCCACCAGTCACAAGAGGAGAAGTCACAGCTCCCCCTCTCCCCTCCCTTCACAGTGAAAACTCTCCTATACAAGTCTATGGGGCAGGATCTGTCTTAAGAATGCTATGTGCATGAAGCTGCTGTAAAGTATCTCTCTGACTGCTGTTAAAGCAATGCAAGCAAGAATGTCTTCCCCACAATCATATATAGACGGCCGAATAGAGAAATCTACAATCAGGAAATAAAAACGACTGAGAGGAAAAGCATACTGTATGGATCAGGGGCTTGATTTAATAAGTAAAAAGAAAATTGCCGACAGATTCCCTTTAAGAAACCCTTCTAGGTATTAGTTTTCACAACCACTAGATATGAGACCATTTCATCTTCTGTTTTTGGTTACATGTATAATAAAACATATGTTACATTTGATTATATCCTTTCTTTCTTGCAACATTTTTACTACAATTTGGTTTGAACAGAGATGTGTTTTTAATAACAAACTGAACACAACAACAATGGGGCACAATCTAAAATTACTTGGGGTTACGTAAGAAAATATTACTTTACTTAAGAGCGGAAAATTCTTAGAACAAACATTCATCAGATGTGGTTGAAAACTCACCAGCAAGTAAATATAAACCTGCTTGGGATAAACATGTATCTATCTCAAGATAAAAATGCAAACAAAATAATTTGACGGCAGATTAGAGGGGTCATGTGTTTTTTTCCGCCTTCAGTCCGCCATCTTTCTATAGATTACAAATTATAGTGTAATATACTGAAAAACCACAGAAAGAAGGGGAAGGATATCAAGGTATAACTTCAAGCTTCAGTGTGCCATTACAAATTCTGTGACCATGCCATCAACTATTGCAACTGATCTTCTCATACAGGATAGAGAAAGCTTTTGTATGCTCGCTCAGGCTTGAGGACCCAAGTGAGAGCGTACTAGCTGCACCCCCAACTCATGTGGCTGGACCTGTACTTGGTATATATATAAAAAAAAGTTATACTGTGTCCATATTTTTGTACCCGAGTAATACATACGAATGGATTGTAAAGTACAAGGACTAAGACTGTTTCCCATTCAAGATATGGTAGACGTCAGCATCTTTGTGAAGTCCGTGTATCTAAAGGTGTCCATCACGAGAAGTGGAAAGATTTAGCAGCAATTATGATATATCTTGTTATACTACCACATCTAAATATTACCAAATCCCTGCTAAAGGGCTTTTTCCATCCAGGCTGTTTTCCCAGAAGCTACTCTAACTCCCTGCTTCAGGCTCCTTCTTTCCATGCAGGCTGTGGGCAGTTCTACAGGAGTAACTGACATGTAAGCTCTGCTGGATCCAATTCATAGCTGTGCTTGTTAGAGGGACAGTGATGATAAAGGATTTTTTTGTTTAAATGACATTGTCCTTGCAGGATGTCTGGGAATAAATAAGAGTTAGCAAAACGGTATTTGTCATGAGAGGGAGCTCCTTTGAGCAGGTATGCTGGAATATCTAGTATTATCACAAAAAAATTGTATCAATTAGGAAAAAATAAGATTTAGCATATTTTTATGGAAAGTTGTCCAGCTTTGTTAGAGTAAAAACATATATGTTGCCAAGATGACCATTGTGAATCTTCTATATTCACACTGTTATCTGAGTAGTTACATACAACAAAAACAGTGTCACTCAGCAGCTATGTGATCTGCAGCCCTGACTGTACAGTACAAGACTACCAAGCTCTCCCTGTTCAGTAACACAGATAAGAGCAGTGGTCAATCTCCTGCTTCTACAGTATACAGGTGGTCTGTAACATAGAAAACCATCTGTAAATAAGCAGGAAAGAAAAACAGCTATATCTTTGAAATTAAGCATAATCAAAACAGAAACATATTTGGTAATAATCTTTATTTTCCCTTACCTACATTTTTAAGGTAATAAATGATATAGCACTACTTTAAATCAGAGTTCCTGTTTACCTCCCAGCTTTTCTGATGACTAAAGAAGGTTCTATTGCCTTACAAACCTGGAGAAATCTACAATGACAATGCTTATTATTGCTGTCTAGGTTGTGGCCATTAAAATAGCTAGTTTTCTGAGTCACTTATTCATACACTGTGACGCTGCTGACTAGAGCCTCATAAGACAGAAAAGTAACAAAGCAAGTAGCACAAAACATAAGCCATGGCCACACAGAAGGTTGCATCAAATGCAGTGTTTATACAATAATCACGTTTTACCAGAGATGTAATAACCAATGTAGGAGGCACAAGATTAAAGTATTTCTAAACTGTGATTCTGTATTGTAATCACATAATATGTTAGCTTTCTGTTCCTCTAATTAAATTTAACGATGCAGTCAAGCTAACATGTTTGGAATCAGGCTTATTTACATATATATCTACCAGTGATATGTTATATATACAGTAGACACAAACAAAGTGTCAGACACAGATGACGAACGGTGATGCAACCATTACAGGTAAGTCAAGAAATATGCTAAGGTCAAGATTTGTAGGACAGAAGTAATTATATACTCTATAGTATAATAATGACTTTTTTTTAACAAAATGCATTCTGGTTACTAGTGTTGAACTTCAGTAACAGGTTGGGCCAATCTGGCCCAACCGAAATTTTGGGAGGCTTGTAGGAAAACTAGGCAAACAATCCAAAGTGTGCCAGCCAGCAGAAAAAAGGAGGCGTATGATACACTTAAAGGGAATGTGTCAACAAAAATGACTTTTTTATGTTCAACATTTTTTAAGATTTTTTGGTTATTTTTTTTTTTAATTTTCCATATCACTTTCAATATTTTTAAATAATTCTTAAGTCCTGCAGCTTTCACTTTGGCCACTAAGCCTAATAATAGTCTGACACTTCTGTTCTGCACAGAAAGATTCTCAGTTGTCTGCTCATTATCAGCACAAAGAGGGTCAAACTGAAAGGAGACACCAGTGTGAATAGATAACACAGGATCCACCAGTCACAAGAGGAGATGTCACAGTTCACTCTTTCACCTCACTGCACACTGATTTCTTCCCAGGTCACAGAGCATGACTAGAAAACTCTTCCATAGAAGTCAATGGGACTGAGTCAGTCTTAAGTCTCCTATGTGCATGAAGCTACTGTAAAGCATCTCTCTGACTGCTGTTAAAGCAGTGCAAACAAGGCCTAGTGGCCAAAGTGAAAACTGCAAGAATTAAGAATTATTAAAAAATATTGAAAGTGATGTGAAAAATGTGAAAAAAAACAACCAAAAATTCCTAAAATATGTGTTTAACATAAATTTGGGACTTAAACAATGACTCCTTTGTTGATGACACATTCCCTTTAAGTTTTCCTGTCTGACTGGTAGACTTCCCATGATTCATCGATTGTTGTAGAGGCTGATGGTTGCCAAAAATTTAGGTCAAGCTGCATCAGTCTAACCTGAATTTGAAGCACAACACTACAGGTGATCCTGTGAATAAGCAATTCCAGAAATACTGATAAATATTTTGACAGCTACCTGAACTGGTTGATGCAGGGGACTTGCTGCGCCGGAAGGTCCTGGACTCTTGGTTGTACTCCTGCGTGGTAAATTAGGAAGCTTGGTGTAAGAAGTAGATTTCACAACCCGACATTCTGAAAGAAAAACACTTATCTTAAATTCTGTCTAGTTTCAACCGAAGGAGAAAAATGTAATTAAAAATGACATTTCGTGCTCAAGTCTAGAAAATAAGTGCACTGTGACTGTCCATGCACAGCAATGTGAAATGTATACCAGCCTTGAGCTGTCATAGATTGCTACTACAATTTATGCAAATATTCTGACATATATTATAGTAGATACACTACCGTTCAAAAGTTTGGGGTCACTTAGAAATGTCCTTATTTTTGAAAGAAAAGCACCTTTTTTTCAATGAAGTTAACATTAAATGAATCAGAAATCCACGCTATACATTGTTAATGTGGTAAATGACTATTCTAACTGCAAACGTCTGGTTGTTAATGCAATATCTACACAGGTGAAAAGAGGCCCATTTCCAACAACCATAACTCCCGTGTTCTAATGGTACATAGTGTTTGCTAAGAAATTGTGAACACCCTTAACAACCCTTGTGCACGTATGTTCGCACTACTAAAACAGTTTTGCTGATTTGAGAAGCTATAAAACTGACCTTCCTTTGAGATAGTTGAGAATCTGGAGCATTACATTTGTTGGTTCGATTAAACTCGCAAAATGGCCAGAAAAAGAGAATTTTCATGTGAAACTCAACAGTCTATTATTGTGCTGAGAGATTAAGGCTATTCCATGCGAGAAATTGCCAAGAAACTGAAGATTTCCTACAATGGTGTGTACTACTCCCTTCAGGAGAGAGCACCAACAGGCTCTAACCAGAGTAGAAAGAGAAGTGGGAGGCCCCGCTGCACAAATGAGCAACAAGATAAGTACATTACAGTCTCTAGTTTGAGAAATCGACGCCTCACTGGTCCTCAACTGGCAGCTTCATTAAATAGTACCCGCGAAACTCCAGTGTCAACGTCTACAGTGAAGAGGCAAGGTGAAAAAGCCATATCTGAGACTGGCTAATAAAATGAAAAGATTAATATGGGCTAAAGAACACAGACATCGGACAGAGGAAGATTGGAAAAAAGTGTTATGGAGACAAATCGAAGTTTGAGGTGTTTCGATCACACAGAAGAACATTTGTGAGACGCAGAACAAATGAAAGATGCTGAAGAGTGCCTGACGCCATCTGTCAAGCATGGTGAGAGTCATGTGATGGTCTGGGGCTGCTTTGGTGCTGGTAAAGTGGGAGTTTTGTACAAGGTAAAAGGGATTTTGAATAAGGAAGGCTATCACTCCTTTTTTGAATGCCATCCATCCCCTGGGGAACAGCACTTGATTGGAGCTAATTTCCCTGCAAGGGATAATCCCAAAGCACACCTCCAAATTATGCGAACTATTTGGGGAAGAACAGGCAGTTGGTATTCTCTCTGTAATGGGGGGCCAGCGCAGTCACCAATCTCAACCCCATGAGCTTTTTGTGGGAGCACTTACCGTATGGTTCGAAAAAGGGCCCCATCTACTCTTTAAATTTGGGTTGGCGAATGTTGGTGAACAGCAAATCTCAAGTCATGCCACAGATTCTCAATGTGCAATTTTAACACATGAATTTTCTTTAATTTAAACCATCCTATTGTAATTTTGGCTGTATGTTTAGGACCATTGTCCTGCTGGAAGGTGAACCACCCAAGTTTACATGACAAGAAAAAGGGGTAACAATGTTTTAAAACTTTTTACTTTCAGGCTCCATATTTCACACCCACACGCTTTAAGTGAGACTACCACATTTTACAATCATTTTGGTCTCATACTAAATTGTTTGCAACTTTTTAGCAAAAGTTTAGTTATGCAGATTCTTGTCATGAAGCTGCATTGTTACTTTTTTGCTCTTAAAAATCTTAATTAAATTTTTTATTATTTTGTTAGTATTAGTAGTGTTAGTATTTTTTTTTTAAATCCACCTTTAGCTTTCAACACTGAATCCTTCTGGGCTCTCGATCAGATTCAAGCATGTCTCCAACAAAACTGATCCCGGGTTCCTCACACATGTGGGTATTTGCACCCCTTTTACGGTTTTTCTCCTTTGCCCTTATTAGCTCCACCCATTTTCCCAATCAAATCACAGCAGAGTCCCAGACGCTGCTGAAGCAAAGCATCCCCACAGCATGATGAAGAATGGTGTGCTCAGGGTGGCCTTCCTCCACACATAGGGTTTTGCATTTAGGTCGAGAAGTTCAGTTTTGGTCTCATCTGACCAAAGAATTTTTTCCCAAATTGTTTGTGTTCCCTACTAGTTTTTTTTCAAACTGCAAAGGGAATCTTTTAAAGGATCGTTTTCAAAAATGGTTTCTTATAGTTTGGAAAAAAAGGATTACATAGAACTGGGTTGTTTTTTCATTGGTGCAAAAACCACCTTTCCTTCCCCGTAAAACTTTTAAATAGCGTTTTGCACTTTGCTGCCCCCAGTTTTTTCAAGAGCCCCCTGTTCTAAATTTTGGATACAGAAATTTTTAGAAAAATGTTCTTTTTGCATTGCTTCAAAAAAGAAATTTTCTCATCCATTACTTTCGAATGTTTTATTGTGCTGGGGTGAATTCATTTGGCCAGATACCACTTGATGTAGTTTTTGAAAACATCAATGCCTAGTCCTACTGGGCGCGAAATCCTGGACTAAAGAAGAACACTGTTTTTTTTGTCTTACGTTCTTCCCCAAACCGCTTTCACATATTTGCTGAAACAATTCTGTTTCAATCCAGTTGGCTGTAGGAAAAATTTGAGGGGGTTTAAGATGCGTGATTGCCGTCTTTTAATAAGAGACTTCAAAAACTCTTTCCCTACCTTTTTTAAATTTTTATCTTTCTGAACATGGGAGCAAAATGCAAGTGGAAGTGAGAAAGAGGGGGGTAGGACATGGGAAGGTCGAAAAAGGTCTCCTTCCAGGCGGGCGACAACAGCCTCCAGCGGGTCCTTTTCAGGACCGTCAGGCCGTCTTTTCTGGGTCAGGCCCTGTAATTAAGAAGACAGCGTGCCAACTTTTTCATGGGTTAAAGCAACCCGCATCCCAAGCTTTTTCCTCCCCGTCCCCCCGTCCAAATCCTTTTTCGGGGACTTTTTTAAAATTTTGGGTCAACAGGATTTAAAGGCTTTTGCGGTCCCCGGGGGAGGGGATAGTTAATGTCCCGTTTTAACTAAAAGGTGGGTTTAAAGACCTTTTTCGGCACTTTTTTCTGTGGGTCAGACAGTTAAGGGGGTCTGGGGCCGGACAGGGGTTTCAATGTCCATTCAAATAAAATGATGGGTTTAAATAATACTGCCTTTTGGCACTTTTTTTTTTTGGGTCATCAGGTTTAAAAGGGGCATGCTGTGGACAGGAAGGGTAATGAATAGTCGTGACTTTTTTTCTGTGACTCTTTTTGCCTTTTTTTTAAAATGTAGACGTATCCATTTGTCTGTTGTGGATGTTAATTCCAGCTTCTCCACCCGTTTTGGGGGTAAGAATAAATTTTTTCCCTCCCATGACTTTAAGGGCTCGGCATTCTTTATTGCTATCGGAAATCGTCATGATAATTGCCGAATCGACTATCAATCAATAACAAAGTTGACACAATTGCTATCATACTAATAAATTTTTCATGAAAAACTCCCCCCTGAGCGTGGATCTCTGCAGCTCATCCAGAGTGAACCTGGGCCTGTTGGCTGCTTTTTTGTTGGTCCCTTTTGTTTGGTTTCATTTTTTAAGTAATGGCTATGTCTCGGTAGGTTAACAGTTGTGCAATATTCTTTCCATTTATGGCTGATTGATTGAACAGTGCTCCATGAGATGTTTTAAAACTCAATCCTGCAATACACTTTACCACAACTTTGTCCCTGAGCCGCCTGGTGTGTTTCTTGTTTTACATTATACTGTTTATTCACTAATGTTCTCTAACAAACCTCTGATACCTTCACAAAACAGCTGCAGTTATAGTGAGAGTAAATTAGAGTAAATAGAGATGTACTCTGTTTACTAATCAAGTGACTTTTAAAGGCAAATGGTCACACTATATTTAATTTAGGGGTACCAGAGTACAAGAGGCTAAATACATATACACACCACACTTTTCAGTTTTTTAATTTGCAAACATTTTGAAAAACATGTATCATTATTTTTACACTTTACACATACTCACAACTTTGTATTGCTCTATCACATCAATATCAATAAAATACATTTAAGTTTGTGGCAGTTATGTGTAAAAATGAGGAACAGTTCAAGGGTATAAATATTTTAAACAAAACAGTGTGAGCATAATTAGAAAATGGAAGACATACAAGACCATTGATTATCTCCCTCGATCTGGGGCTCCACGCAAGATCTTACCCCGTGGGATCAAAATGATCAGAAGAACGGTGAGCAAAAATCCCAGAACCACATGGGGAGACCTAGTGAATAGCCTGCAAAGAGCTGGGACCAACATAACAAAGGCTATCATCAGTAACACACTATGCCACTAGAGACAGATCCTGCATTGCCAGACGTGTCCCCCTGCCCATGTCATGTCTGGGCCCATCTGAAGTTTTCTAGAGAGCATTTGGATGATCCAGAAGAGCATTGGGAGAATGTCATATGGTCAAGTGAAACCAAAGTAGAACTGTTTG
This sequence comes from Phyllomedusa bahiana, assembly GCA_025379985.1. Lineage (NCBI taxonomy): Eukaryota > Metazoa > Chordata > Amphibia > Anura > Hylidae > Phyllomedusa > Phyllomedusa bahiana. Next base: position 28,098 of record JAODAL010025597.1, on the reverse strand, counting down.
GTAGAAACACAACTCATCATGTTTGGAGGAGAGAGAATGCTGAGTTGCATCCAAAGAACACCATACCTACTGTGAAGCATGGGGGTGGCAACATCATGCTTTGGGGCTGTTTCTCTGCAAAGGGACCAGGATGACTGATCCATGTACATGAAAGAATGAATGGGGCCATGTATCATGAGATTTTGAGTGCAAACCTCCTTCCATCAGCAAGGGCATTGAAGATGAAACGTGGCTGGGTCTTTCAGCATGACAATGATCCCAAGCACACTGCCAGGGCAATGAAGGAGTGGCTTCGTAAGAAGCATTTCAAGGTCCTGGAGTGGCCTAGCCAGTCTCCAGATCTCAACCCCATAGAAAACCTTTGGAGGGAGTTGAAAGTCCGTGTTGACCAGCGACAGCCCCAAAACATCACTGTTCTAGAGGAGATCTGCATGGAGGAATGGGCAAATATACCAGCAACAGTGTGTGCCAACCTTGTGAAGACTTACAGAAAACTTTTGATCTCTGTCATTGCCAACAAAGGATATATAACAAAGTATTGAGATGAACTTTTGTTATTGACCAAATAATTATTTTCCACCATAATTTACAAATAAATTCTTTCCAAATCAGACAATGTGATTTTCTGGATTTGTTTTCTCATTTTGGCTCTCATAGTTGAGGTCGACCTATGATGTCAATTACAGGCCTCTCTCATCTGTTTAAGTGGGAGAACTTGTACAATTGGTGGCTGACTAAATACTTTTTTCCCCACTGTATCTGGACACGTCTACTGAAACAATAGCAACTTCTACCATTTGGTACAAGAATTTAAGGTATAATTCATAAGCTGTATCTCACCAGTCAAGTCAATCTAAGTCAACCCTATCTTAAAGCAGTCAACCCCTATATTAAATAATTTCAAAAACACCAAGTTATTGTGTCTATTTTAAAACATAGCAATATCCTGTATTTTATGTTCTATAAACACCAAAAACAGTAACCTGAGAAGGTGATAAATCAAATAATAGTAGAATTCGAACTATAAAAGCTATAAAATAAAAATTGTCTTGGCACATACAAAGCACTAGGGAAAATAAGAAATGAAAAGACCTTCAAATTTCAAAATTATATTGATTGCATTTTTATCTGATGATGGCTTTCAATTCTTTTGTCATATCTGTAATCAAGTAAATCATAGTCCACAGAATCTCCCCATTGCTGACTGTGATATTAATCCCTAAAGAATGAATTAACATAAATTAATCAGAACATCTCAACTACAAAGTTATTTAATTATGAAATATTTTATCTATGTCTGTAACCATGTTAGTGTCAGGAAAAGTAACTGTAGTGTCCTCATTTCTCAGTGACAGCATACTAAGTAAGATATGTCTTTAAAAAACTTTGCTTAGTTGATACGCTTGTTTTATATAATAAGGGCAATCTTAACTTAAAAAAAAGCGCTGCTTTACCAATCCAATCCCTTCTTCACCATTTTTTGTCTCCTCTATGAAGTCAAACAGTTTTTAATTTTTATATATTTAGGTGTCAGTTTGGTAAGTGTTTTTTCTTATGAACGAATGGTTGATCTACACAATATAATGAATCACAGGAGCCAGAAGGTGGATCCACCATATCACTTGTGGATTTTGGTGTAAACAAGACTGGAAAGTGGAGTCTAAAGAACCCCCTATTTTTCACCCTTTAACCGCTGTATTAGGATCTGGACTTTGCTACAGGGGACTTTCAGGTCCCTACCCTGACACAGTCACCTGGGGTGATAGCTGATGTGCAGGCAAGGTACCGGAGGAGCAGACAAGAAGAGTAGTCACAGATGAGCCAAAGGTCAGAATAGGGGAAGTTGTTTCATGGTCAAGGACAAAACGTAGGCCAGTGAAAGCAGACATATAGGGCAACATGTATATTCAGCCCAAAAACTGGCGCAGCCCTGTTAGCCATGTTTTTAATCAGACGCACTCCAAAATTAGGCGCATTATAAACAGCCCATGGCACTTTGTAATGCCCCTGAGTTCAGAGGAGGGAGGCCTGCTGGAGGCGTGTCACACTACAACCATATTAAGCTACACTTTTTTGACTTTTGATTGGGAAATCCAGGCGCATTACTGCTGGAACAGGTAGAGCACTTTAAAAGTGGTATACCTGAGCCAGAATTGTCACTTTGTAGCTAGAAGGCGCTAAGTCTATGACCTGTAGTAGAACAGGTTCATAGATTCAGGCGCATTCTACGCTACTAATGCGCCCCCCCCCGAAAAAATGGCCAAAAATCATACATTTCGCCCACAGCGAGGTCAAGAATCAGGAATAAATACATAAGAGTCACTTCAGAATCACTTCATAACTCTAGAAAGCACACCAAAGATCTCCAAAGTGGATAACAGTAGACCAAAGTAGAGAGTAGCTTCACACTTGCCCTTTCAATTTATAAGGGCCATTGTGCACCATATACAAAGGGCAGTAGGGAGGAATGAACTAGCCACCAAAGTACGTGCCCTGAGAAGCCTAGAAACCTCATGCAATGGTGAATAGGTAGGCCATCGCATTGGTGGCCGTGGGGATTAGCCATAGTGCGACTAGTTAAACACAAGTGTATGAATGAAAGTTGCGCATGACCAAATCTACAGTATAAGCAGATTCAAGAAAGCACTTTTCAATAGCTGTGCAAGTAGATAGCACATGACCAGCTGTGAAAGGCCCTGCACAGGGCTCCATTCAGCATTTCAATGGTCTCTGGCTGTGCACGTACGTCAATAATACTGATTAGAATGCAGATTGTTGATGTTTAAACGGTGCTCTTATTTCCAATAATTTACATTTCTTTCTATATAATACTATCGTTAGGGTTGGCCTTCTGTATAAGAAGGTTACATAGTCATATGGTTAGCATGTTCAATAAAAATATGTCCAAGTTCAAACAAGGCTAGGAATAAGATGAGGATGAAAGAGAAGGGTATAGGTAATTTTAAAACTTTCAAAAACATGGGACCCACAAGACATGAACCAATTTGCCCTAAAAGGAAATTATTCAATCCTGATCCTAAGTGGCAATCAGACTGGATCAATGTTCTACACAAAAATGTTAATATTGTTTTTTGAAACCCTGAACTGTTTTTGCTGTACCCAGCTAGATTGCCTTTGAAAAGCTATTATAATGAACAAGTGGCTCCACAAAGCTATAAATCTATGACTGGTCATGTGAGATAAAATAGTGATTGCAAGTGTGGAAATACCAAGAATTCATGTAGTTGACCAATGACCTTTAAAGTGATTGTCTGGGTCACAAAGTCTTCAACTACTGTACATTGCTAAAGCACAGAGCCAAGTTAAGAAAGGAAAATTGCAAATATATGTTGTAATTGATAGATTTGAATTGACTTTAATGGCTGCTAAGAAGGTAAAACACTGAATTACACCATGGTTCAACTGGTGGCTAGTCTAGGGTCTCCAGCCAAGGCTCCCAGCATCCTGCAATGGGCAAGTATTACAAATCCAGGATATCAGTCTAAAAGGTGTTGTCTGGTTTAGAAACTATAACTTCAAGTAATGCTATATTTTAAATTGATAAAAGAAAGTTTCTCATTTGTAACAAATATCAATTAGCTGGAACAAAGCGTCTGTAATAAGTGTTTGTGTCCCTGGAGAATGCAGCACAGCTTCACAGTATCTTACAAAAGTGAGTACACCCCTCATATTTTTGTAAATATTGTATTTTACCTTTTCATAGGACAACACTGAAGATATGATACTTTGATACAATGTAAAGTAGTCAGTGTACAGCTTGTATAACAGAGTAAAAATTACTCAACACTCAGCCATCAATGTCTAAACCACTGGCAACAAAAGTGAGTACACCACTATGTGAAAATGGCCAAATTGTGCACAATTTTCCATTTTCCCTTCATGGTGTCTTGTTAGTGTTACAAGGTCCCAGATGCAAATTAGGATCAGGTATGTTAAATTTGGTGTTATCGCTCTCACACTGTCTTATTCCGGTCACTGGAAGTTCAACATAACATCTCATGGCAAAGAACTCTCTGAGTATCTGAGAATTGTTGCTCTACATAAAGATGGTCTAGGCTACAAGAAGATTGCCAACACCTGGGAACTGAGCTGCAGCATGGTGGCCAAGACTACTGTGGCCAGTGATATAATAAGACAGGTTGCACTCAGAACAGGGCTCGCCATGGTCGACCAAAGAGGTTGAGTGAACGTGCTCAGCATCATATACAGAGATTGTCTTTTGAAAATAGACATATGAGTGCTTCTAGCATTGCTTCAGAGAATATAGGGGTGGGGGATCAACCTGTCAGTGCTCAGACCATATGCCACACACCTCATCAAATTGGTCAAATTGGTCTGCATGGCTGTAGTCCCAAAAGGAAGCTTACTCTAAAGATGATGTACAAGAAAACACACAAGCAGTTTGCTTAAGACAAATAGACTAAGGACATGGATAACTGGAACCATGTCCTGTGGTCTGATGAATCCAAGATAAACTTATTTGTTTAAGATGGTGACAAGCTTGTGTGACTGCAGCCAGGTGAACAGTGTCTTGCCTATAGTCAAGCATTGTGGTGGGAATGTCATGGTTTGGGGCTCCATGTGTGCCGCCGGCTGTGGGGAGCTACAGTTAGTTGAGAAACCATGAATGCCAATATGTACTGTGACATACTGAAGCAGAGCATGATCCCCTCCCTTAAGAAACTAGGGTGAAGGACAGTATTCCAACATGATAACAACCCCAAACACCCCCACAACCACTTTCTTGCTAAAGAAAATGAGGGTTAAGGTGCTGGAATGGCCAAGCATGTCTCCAGACCTGAACCCTATTGAGCATCTGTGGGGTGTCCACAAACAGAATGTGGAGGAGCGCAAGGTCTCAAGCATCCACTACCTCCATGATGTCATCATGGAGCAGTGGAAGAGAATTCCAGTGGTAACCTGTTAAGCTCTAGAGAACACCATGTCCAAGAGAGTTAAGGCAGTGCTGGAAAATAATGGTGGCTGTCAAGGTCCATGCCACTGCCCTTGGTCTGGATTGCGGACATGGCCATGTCCCTTCTTCTGTCCTGTCTCTATTCCGCCATGGCCGCTGCTATGGACCGTTTATGTATCTGTGTTGCCTATTTGTGTCTGTACTTGTTGCTATGTCCCTTGTGTCTCTGAACTCACCTGTCTTGGCTCCTGTTCCTCCCTGTCTGCACATACTTCCTATGGCACACTCATTGGTCTGGATTTAACAGTGTGCCAATTTTCTGTCCAATTACCTACGACCTCGTGACATATAAGGAACTTCCTGCCTCTTTTCCTGATCAGTTCATAATGTCCATCTTATCTCCTGACCATTGCTTCCTGCTGTTACCTGTCCTTATGTCTGTCTGTTCCTGTGTATGTTTAACCCTGCTGTTCTTGCTGTTCTGCATGTCTGTTACCTAGGTTCTTGTTTCTGCTGTATCCTGCCGTCTTGCCTGTTTGCCTGATACCCGGGTTCCTGTTTCTGCTGTATCCTGCTGTTTTGCTTGTCTGCCTGATACCTAGTTTCCTGTTTCTTCTGTATCCTGCCGTTTTGCCTGTCTGTTTGATACCCGGGTTCCTGCTTCTGTTGTATCCTGCTGTCTTGCTTGTCTGTCTAATACCCGGGTTCCTATTTCTATTGCATCTTGCCATCTTGCCTGTCTGCCTGATACCCAGGTTCCTTTTTCTGATGTATCTTGCTTGTTTGCCTGGCATTATATGAATCACATCTCTTTGTTCTATTACTGAAGACCAGCCATTCGCCTTCAAGGACAGACATAGTCCCCATAATTCATATTTATCTAATTCACTGCTGATTAGACTAACAGCATAAAGGCCGCTGTATACTTGACCACGATGCAAGGTTTGCTCTGTGCTCTGCCAGGGGACAACTTGGTTATCCTTCTGTTGGCATTTGCAATGCTTAGCATATTATGTGCTAAAATCAATCAATAAATGATATTAAAATAAAGAAAACCTGCTAAATCAGTGATGATGATTTCAAGAAACAATGGTCAATAGCGTCATTCTGTTATAGTACAAACGATAGTAAAAAAACTATAGACTTTAAACTTGAGCATTATTTTTGCATTACCTTTTTTCTATATTCCCACATCAACTATATATATACATTTCTTTGAGGGCCTTTTTCGCATAGCTTTATATCATTTTACATCTGACTTACTGTACATTCACCTGCTGCTTGGAGACAGGATTGTGCAGAATGTGATGGCTTAAAACTTTGCAGCCTCATGTACACATCAAAGTCACGTGTGTGGAGGCTGAATGACAGGAGAAAAAGTCCCTGTCTTCTGTATTATAAAGACAGTAGTTCAAAGAGCCCCATAGCAAAAATGAGATGGCCCCCACTAAAGAACACCAAAGCAGCAATATTTACAGGTATAAATAATGGCACCAAACATCAGAGAACCCATATACCCGGTTGAATCCCATTATTATTTATCAGTTGCAAAACAGGATGATTATTAGCTTTCAGGTCAAGGGTAGCAGTATTTCTGAAACTAAACTGTGAACTGTCCGCATGCTGCCGTGATGAAAGTGTATGGTGAGTGGACAAATGGCACCATTGTGAATACACAACTTTCAAACTGTGAAGCACCATATGAAATTGATAGGAGAGATGACCATCAGGGACTAAGGTAGGCGAGGGTTGACTGACACTCTAAAGCGAAGGACATCACTGCCAAAATGAGCTAGAGGTTACCAAATGTGTGTCTTAAACAGCAGTTCGGGAACCCTACTGTGTATGAGGCTCTGAAGAAGACTGACGGTCCCTGCTCCTTTGCTAACGAAGTTGCAATGGCAAAAAAGTCCTCAATTGTCTAGCAGTATCCGAAATGGACCTCTGCTGATAACCTTCTCTGACAAGTCCTATTTTCTGCATCGTTAAATTGATGGACGTTGGTGTGTCAGGTGAGAAACAACAGACAACGAACACCCTGCAACTACTGCTGGTGGTGGCAGCATTTTTTGTGGCATTCTCTGGGCCACTTATCCATTGGCAATTTCTACCAATTTGGGCATAAGTCCATCCTTGCAGACCATGTACATACATACATGCTGGAGCAGATTGGATCTTCCAGTAAGACAATGCATCATGTCATATAGCTAGAAATGTCTGATATTGGTTGGAAGAGCACAACCAAGACTTCCAAGTACTACCATGGTCCCTAAATCACCAGACTTGAATCTGATTGAGCATCCATAGGACTACCTTGATCATTGCGTGTGATAAACTCTACCCACTTTCCAAAAAGTGTAAAGCTCGGCTAGAATGCCGCTTGTGCAAAAATGGTTGACTGTTTAACAGCAGAATGCTGCCATAAATCATTTAATACATTTTCCCCCGAGTTTTAGACAGTTTTAATAAGTCTGCCCGAATGGGGCTCATTTTTCAAAAATATCTAATAGTAAGACAATTTTTTTGCCACCATTCAGAGCTCAGGTTTCATTTTTCCTGAACAGTTCAAAAGACGAAAGCTGAGTTATGGAAAAGACAGCTTTAAAATTAAACAGTTTTGATAAATGAACAGGAATTCATAAAGTCCCACTAACTTCATTGTAACATCTTGTTGCTATATTACAATAAAATCTGTAACAGATTAATCACGTCTGATTAGTGCATATTTGAAGGATCTGTTTCACATATTCAGAAGACATAACTATAGAAGGTGTCCTGTGTCGAGATGGGCCCTAAAATGACTTGAAACAAAACTAATAATTAATTTAAATTTACTAAAAATCAATGGATGAAAATCAGATATTTCTTTTTAATTCTGGTTAACAAAAAACAAAAAAACTATTGAAACCGGCCAGGACAAAAATGATGATACACCTAGAAACGAATGAAAATCATTTGACAATGTATCCTATAATCAGCATCACATGTAAATTTGTAATTAGTCAGTCTGCCAAAGGGTGGAAAAAGGGTGAAAAATTAGTCACTGTGCTGTTTGGTATCATGGTGTGTACCACACTCAATATGGACCAAAGGAAGCTAAAGAGAGAGTTTTGTCAGATGAAAGAAAATTATAGCCAAACAAAGAATATAAGACCATCTCCAAACAGCTTGGTGTTCCTGTTACTACAATTGCATATATCATTCAGAAGTTTAAGGTCTATGGGACTGTAGCCAACCTTCTTAGATGTGGCCGCAGGATGAAAATTGCAGACAAATTGAAGAGACAGATAATACAAATTGCAGAAGAACTCCAAGGTCAAGGTATATCAGTGTCAGATCGTATAATCTGTAGCTGTCTTTGCAAAAGTGGACTTATTGGGCCAGGGAGGAGACCCTGTTGAAAGCAAATCATAAAAAAGCAAGACTAGAATTTCTAAAAATGCAAATTGACCTGCCATAAAGCTTCTGGGGGAATGTCCCTTGCACAGATGAGACAAAACTTACGTTTTTTGGCAAGTCACATCAGCTTTATGTTCACAGACGCAAAAATGAAGCATACAAAGAAAAGACCATTGTACTTAATGTGAAACATGGAGGGTGGTTGGTAATGTTTTAGGGTTGCTTTGCTGCATTTGTCACATGGTGTCTTAAATCTGTGCTGGGCACAATAAAATCTTAAGACTATCAAGTCATTCTGGGGAATAATGTGCTGCCCAGTTGCAAAAATCTTGGTCTCAGTCGCAGGTCATGGGTTCTCCAACATGATTGTGACCCAAAACACACATCTAAAGACATCCAAGGACAGCGAAGAGCAAAGCATTGGACTATTCTGAAGTGGCTTCTATGAGCCCTGATCTAAATCCTATTGAACATAAATGGAAGGAGCTGAAACCTGCAGTCTGGAGAAGGCATAATTACACCTGAGACAGCTGGAACAGTTTGCACATAAAGAGTGGTCCAAAATACCTATGGACAGGGGCAGAAGTCTCATTGAGAGTTATAGAAATATTTTGCAGTGATTGCCTCAAAAGGTTGTGCAACAAAATATTAAGTTAAAGGTACTATCATTTTTGTCCAGGCCAGCTTAATTAGTTTATCTTTTTACTTTTCAGTTGAAACACAATTCAAAAGCAATGTTTGGTTTTCATTAGTTGATTTTCAGTAAATTTTAATTTACTGTATTATTACTTTGGTCAGTTTCAAGTTATTTCTGTGTGAACCTATGTGTGTAATTGAGAGGAGCCAAGTGTGTGTGGTGCAGGTACATAGAAAGTCTCATTGACTTTCTATGAATTCATACACCACTTCCTCAACTCTCTGAGAAAAGCTGAGCAGAGACATACAGAAACTATGGTAATTTCTAGTGACCTACATGAGTTTTTATGTAAAACTGTATGTGACTATTTAATATGCTAATTGATTGTGAACATTACAAACAGCATATTTAAAATAATCACACATCATCAACAGAAGCTTTGATTCAGTAGCTATGGGCACACATCCTCCATGCTTGCGTCAATGGTGTCAAATTTTGTATCAAGGTTGTTAAATATAATATACAAAGATGCAAAAAAAAAACCTCAATAACTGAATAAGGCTTGTACAGTGTTATGATACGCGTCTCGTGTATGGATAAAATATTACATTACATGTTTTCTTGCTGTAGATACTATGTGAAGCAGTTTACTGTACATCTGCATAGGAGTACACTGCAAACATCATAGTATATTTAATTAAGATGATTTGCAAACTTGCTTTACATTTTAATTAAAGGAGTTGTCTCCCTACAGAGTTTCATAGGATGCATGAATGAAATACTCTGTTACTTCCTGGTTCAGACTGACTGTAATTTGCATACAGCTCTGTGGTGTATTCAACTCAGTGTTTTCAGTTGCTAATTAGTTCAGATTAGCTCAGAAGCTTCTCTGAAACTGCTAGCAGGAGTTTTTTTTTTTTATCTGATCCCTCAAACAAAAGCCCTAATTAGTGCTGTTTACTTTAGATAAATCAAGCTTTTTACTGCCAGCCAGCACAGAGCTGCCGCGACCTGTGTAATGACGTCACTCACTGCTATCACATAGAACAAACAGCAGGGGGGAGATGTTTACAGGTCGGTTACTGAGGGAACTGAAATAGCCAGAGAGGTGATTAATTCACTTGTATCTCCTTAACAAAAACAGATGAACAAAGCAATATATTTGGAAAATGTCTTTATTTTGCGTTCCCTACAATTTGAAAGCTGTTCTTTGTAGCGAGAGAACCCCTTTAAATGCAATGGAAGAATTTAATAGTTGTTATGGCAGATATTTACCTTTCATCAGATACTTTATTAGTCATGTGCAGAATTGTGGTATTATATTGAAAGTTATTCTTGTACTTTTAGATTGATTACTTTTATCCTTTTCTACTTGGATTTCCTTGATAAATCAGCAAAAAGCCCCGCTGTGAGTGAGTGCAGGAGGAGTATTGGTCAGTTCTGCCATATATACTGAGAAGACAGCCACCTTTGATGCAGCCAGAACAGGAAATTTGAGCACAGCACTGATGGACATCACTATGTCTAATGTGGTTCAGGTTCAGGTCAAAGTCAAATTTGACTCAAATCCAGGTTAGGGATGCAGCATTTAACTTACCAGTCCCCATCATCTTCAATCCCTGTAGCCTCCCGTCTCTATTGCCCCTGGTCCCCACCACCTCCAGTCACCATTGCCTCTGGTCCCATGGCACTCTAATGTGACTTTGGACTAGCCAGGAGGCCATCAGCGTTACTCCTGTCAGGGGCCCTGAGCAAAAAGGGGCCCACTGATATGGTGCAAGACAGAAACTGATAGTGGGTGCGGGACCCTGAAATTACTGATGGCAACCCTGTGGACCAGAACTGATGTCAGATAAAAAGATACATCAAAGTGCGAGCACCATAAGAACGGAGGGAATGGTACGTTATGCCTCAACTTAAAGGGGTTTTGCCACGATGTAACGTTGACGTGGGATCCCCCAAAATGGGTATTTAATCACTTTCTAAATATATGCGATTACAAAAATTGCAGCCTGAGAGAGCTACAGCTGCCTTACCTGCCCTTAGTTACTTAAAAAGCTTCTTTTAAAGATACGCCCGACAAGAGCTGCTGGTCGGGCTTGCGCAGAAAAGCTTCTTTTCTGATGAAAGGGAGCTGAAGAAGCTTTCAAGGCACCGGGTAGAAATATGTTTGTTTTGTATACAGAATCCACTAGTTGTAATGTGATTATCTGAGTAGATCCCTGCTTTATCTGATGACAGGGAACATGAAGGAGCTTTCAAGAGGCTGAAGGAGCTTCCAAGCTGCTGTGGAGAAAAGGTGTTGTCTTTCGTATACAGAATCCACTAGTTGTAGTTTCATTATTTGAGTGAACATTTCACACGATCCCTTATGCACGGCTCTGTGCCTGGCTGTGTCTTCTCCTCTTCACTCAGCGTGGCTTGTTTACATTTGCTTCTTAACAGATAAGGCACGTCCTGGCAAAACCCCTTTAAGTCAACTGTAAGTTGAGCTTTTTCAAGCAATCTTTATTTGGAGTGCCACCTAAATCTCCTTTTTTTTGGATCTTACAGAACGTGGTCCTCTGCTGAGAATTCGTCTTTAAAAGATAAGGTACAGAGCTGCTAACCAAACACCTTCTATCACTTTTGTCACAGGGCTCGGCACTTACAGGGTCCGGCCCTTGCCCTTCTGCTCCTGCCCAGTAAACCCCGCACTCACCAGTCCCCGCTCCTGTGTCTGGCTCCGACGGCCGCCGCGCGCGTACCCGCTGCTTAGGGCGCGTGTGCGACGGCTGGTTGGGATTTAAAGGGAAAGCGCCCTGGTAATTGGCCATCGCTGGCCGCTGACCCTATTTATTGTGCACGTCTCCTACATTCACTGCCAGTTCGTTGGTGTGTGTTTGGAGTGCCTAGTCTGTATTCTGAAGTCCGTTTTGTCTACCCGTGTACCAGTCCGCCTGCTTACGTTTCCTGACCTTGCCTGTTTGCTGCCTGCCCTGACCTTCTGCCTGTCTCTGACCACGAACCTCTGCCGCCCGTCCTGACATTCTGCCTGTCCCCGACTACGTCTCCGGATCCCGATACTGTACCACGCTGTACCCCGGCCGCCGCCGCAAGCAATCAAGTCAGGGTAGCGACCTGGGAGCCTCACGCCGCAGCAAGTCCATCCCGCTTTGCGGCGGGCTCTGGTGAATACCGGGGGCTACTTAGACTCCGCTCCCTGGCGTGGCTTAACTATCATCGCTTGCGGTGGTCCAGCGAATCCACCTCTGCATTACAACTTTGTGGGACCCAGTCTGCTTTGTATTGCATGGCTATTCAGTCGACGACAGATTCCATTGACCAGTGATACAGAATCCTGGCAGCTCTCATATTAAAGTGGTTCCCAGGTCACCCCCTATACACAAGCTGCAGAAGCCAGTTCAGGCCACCTAGATCACACTCTGCCTCAGACCCTGGCTTATCTTTAAACTATGATTTCTCAGAAATACTGCGGCATTTCAGGCATCCTGTCACTTTTCCATGAAACTCATGGTTCGGGCAGCATAAGTCTCCTGACAGCCCCCCTTTAATAAAATACTGCCATGTATTTGCTTTTACTGAGATATGTACAGATCATACATAATTATCATGACAGAATATTGTGAAGATGCATTCAGAGCCTGGTATCTATGACATGCACATGCATCTGCTATGTTCAGCACTTGGACAGTTCCACATTTACACTGCAAGCCACCAGTTATTCGTAGCTGTTTTCAAGAGGATTTACATCTAGTGAACATGTACAGGTTTTAATGTTCTTTACAGATGGTTTTTACAATGACATAAGGTTCTCCTGCTCCTGTTCTGAGTGGACTGGCTTAGAGGATTAATGAATGGTATTTGCAGTGTGTGGCTTATGTGATGTTTATCTGGCAGTAACATAGTTACAAAAAGTAGCATCAAAAGGGTGGTTTTTAGAAAAAAGGTTTAAACCCCCTTGGGCCCGAACCCATGAAAATTATTTAAAAGGGGGGGGGGGGGGGTTGTCTCACAACATTGATTCTCTAAACCTCATTTCCTGTTTTCTTGGTTTCACTTTAAAATTTCGGGGGGCGTTTTTACGGTTTTTTCCGGGCTGCAGTAGAAGCCGGGCCCTTTAGATTTTAGCGCCCAGTGGGGCAGCCTTCGGGAGAGAGTAAACAGGTCTGTAGCTATAGCAAACCTGAAAGCTAATGAAAGCCCATAAAAGGGGGGGTTTATCTGGGGAATGGGTAGGACATAAATTGAAAGGGTGACTTGTTTTTGCAAAAACCCTTTAACATAAAAACCAAACCTTTGTAGTGAGAAAAACCCCTTTTTTTGACCAGCACATTTTTTTTATTTTTTCCCTTTTTTTTTTCCCAACATTCATAACTTTTTTTTTTCTTTAAATTTGACACAGTTGTATGGGGCCTTGTTTTTTTGGGACAAGTTGTCCCTTTTGGGGGAATAGTTTAAATTCACTTAAAAAATTTTATTGCAGAATTTTTTTCAAATGTTGTTTTTTTTTTTTTTTTACTTTTTTTTTTACCCTTTTCAAAAATTTCACCCCTTAATAATTTGTTTTTTTAAATTCAAAGGGTTTATTCGGGTCTTTGTAGATACCTAAAAAGTAAAAAGGGTTTTTTTTTGGCGTAATGTAGGCACATTAAATATTTTTTTTTTATTTTTTTAAATTTTTTTCTACATTTTTTTTAATGTTTTTATTTTTTTTTCAAATCACATGAAGGGAGAATGTTTTCCCTTTTTTTTAAACCCTTAGTAATGAAAAAGCAATTTTTTTAAAGGTAATACATTATAATCTGTGTCAGTTTGACAAGGCAGCGATTTAGAAACAGCACACAGTTTTGCCCCGATTGCTGGCTTCTTTCAAAAGACAGCCCTGGGGCTAAATCCAGGTCCCCCCGGGCTGATTGAGCACCGTTTCCCCGGCTCTGTCGGGTCACCGGGGTCCCCATCACCCCCAGAGCAGAGGACAGGGCCCCTTTGATTTTGCGGGGGTTACGAACCGTGGCAATCAAAAGGGGTTTTTGCACGGGGAGCAGAGGTTTTCCCCCCCTCCCCCCGGGGCTTTCAGAGGCTGCACTTTGGGAGCCCCCAAAGGGCCCCAAATTTTTGCAGTGACGTCAAAAGATATCGCTGCAGATGAACGATCTGCAATGCCCGACGTCTGGTGGTCGTTAAGGGGTTACAAATAAAAATAATGGTTGAATACTGAACCACTACCTATATGTTCGAGCTCTTTAAAGAATTCTCCATTTTGTACAATTTTACTTGTTAGAAGAGTCTTTTGACTAATAGTGAATCACAAAATGTCCTCTCCCGAGGACTCCCAATAATCAACTGCAATTTGTGGGAAAACCTGGAAGATGGTGTTAAGGTTTCCTGCCTTGCCACCATAGGAAAAATTTGTGAATGTAGAAAATTCATGGCACTCCTTTTAACGGTGCAAAATCAGAAACATTTTATATTTACTTAAATTGTGAAGACATTCCAAGCAACACTGCTCTCCATATAAATTTATTCCATGAGGTATAAAAAGCATAACATCCAATGTGAAAAATCCGGAGAGACGTTTTGGCCAAAGGTGGCCTTCTTCTCATCTGCACCAAGGAAGGATGAGGAATAAGCTGGTGTAGGCGAGCACCATGTCCATGGTGTGTTCAAGCCAGAGGAGGCGAACAGTGTCACCGGCCACCATCGTCCAAAACAACTCACTGTATTTATCACATTGGATGTTATGCTTTTTAAACTTCATGAAATCCATTTAAATAGAGAGCTATATTACTTGGAATGTCTTTACGATTTAAGTAATTGAAAAATGTTTATGATTTTGTACCGTTCAAAGGCGTGCCATGGATTTTCTACATTCACTCGATTCTGGGATTGCAAACCATTCCACTGAGCACCTGGTAAACACTCATAAGAAATGGAGTGCAGTTCCTGACTTTACTCTGGATACCACAGGAGAAATGAGTCACTACACAGAGCCCGTTCTAATGATTGGGCTGTCTGAGACCCCTCCCACTCAAATATTTAAGTTTTTTGTAATAGGATACATATAAAAGTGGAACTGGAGAACCCCTTGAATTACTATATTGCTGTATTAGTGGAACCCAGGCTCCTTCTGATGTCACATCCTGAAATATCAGTATTTTTAACCAAGCAGAAGACTCTTTCAAAGGTTACAAATATTGAGAAAGAAATTCTAAATTATATTTCTGCTTCAGCATTTTGTTTTCATCAACATTTATACGGTAATTGTATCACCCACTCTTAGCTTGTTCTACATGTTCCGTAGAGTTTCATGAAGCAGCAGCACTCATTCCAAACCATCAATCCTTGAAATTGAAAAATTGGGGTACACCATCTAGCAATTCTGTAAGAGCTTAGCAGTCAGACACCTTTGGCCTAATTTGCAATGTACTAGAAGAATTACCTGGTTTTCCACAGGTCTATTTATGCACCTTTGCACTGCAGTGTTTGCATTGTTTCTACATTCATCCAGTCCGATCCAAACAAGGTTTACCATATTGGGATTGTAAATTGTAACATAAAGCAGCATTATGCAGATCAGCCCAGGTAGTAGTTTGCCTAATAGTATATCACACTTGGACAGCCTGGATCCAGGAGGTTTGACTCTGTCTGCTGAGGCACCTCAGCTTCTCACTTTTGGCTGTGATGCATCTTGTAAGTCTGGAACAGGGCTTCAGTCTGCTGAGAAGTTTTGGCAGCTCGGACAGCAGCCGTGTACTTTGCCACAAGACAGGGGCGTAACTACCGGGTAGCAGCAGGGGTAGCAGATGCACCCGGGGCCCCTGCGCTCAGGGGGGCCTCCGCCCCGGGACAACTGCCACCGCATTCGCTATCCTGGTAACGCCACTCCTGGGCCCACCGGCAGTGAACTTAACAGTTAACTGCGGCGGGCGCGGAGCTGCGGGGCCCGGCGCGTGCTGTCTCTGAACGCCTGGGCCCTCCGGTCCGAGCGTTCAGAGGCAGCGCTACAGGGATGTAGCAGAACGGAGCGCCGATCGCTCTGTGGTCACGTGGGCGCGCGTGGTGACGTCACATCACCGCGCCGCCCGCGCTGAGCACAGAAGCTGCAGAGAGGCTGCAGCGCGGCGCATCGGGGGAGCGTGGACCAAGGTAAGTAAACTATTTATTATTTTACCAGCCCATAAGCTTCCTTGGATACCTTATTAGCTGCCTGTATACCCACACAAGCCTGCCTGTATACCCCAACGAAGCCTCCCTGGAATACCCCATAGCCCTGCGGTAATATACCCCCATAAGCCTTTCTGAATACCCCCAAAAGCCTTCCTGTATACCCCATAAGCCTGCCCTATAATACCCATAGCCTGCTGTATACCCCCATAAGCCTCCCTGTATACCCCCACAAGCCTCCCAGAAAACCCCACAATAAACAAAGCCTGCCTGTATACCCCCACAAGCCTGCCTGTATACCCCCATAAGCCTCCCTGTATACCCCCATATGCCTCCCTGTATACCCCCACAAGCCTGCCTGTATACCCCCATAAGCCTGCCTGTATACCCCATAACCATGCCTTTTTACCCCCCACAAGCCTCCCTGTAATACCCCCACAAGTCCTTCCTGTATACCCCCATAAGCTCCCTTATACCCCCACAAAGCCTGGCTGTATACCCCCATTATGCCCCCTGTATACCCCCATATGCTCCCTGTATACCCCCATCATGCCTCCCTGAATAACCCCCACAAGCCTGCCTGTATACCCCCAAAACCTGCCTGTATACCCCATAAGCCTGCCTGTATACCCCCACAAGCCTGCCTGTATACCCCCTAAGCCACCTGTATACCCCTCAAGCCTGCCTGTAAACCCCCAAGCCCCCTGTAATACCCCCACAGCCTCCTGTATACACCCACAAGCTGCTGTATACCCCCTAAGCCACCTGTATACCCTCAAGCCGCCTGTAATACCCCCACAATCCTCCCTGTATACCCCACAAGCCTGCCTGAATACCGCCCACAAGCTGCCTTTAATCCCCTAAGCCCCTGAAACCCCCACAATCCTCCCTTATACCCCCCAACCGTGCCTGTATAACTCACCCACAAGCAGCCTGTATACCCCCACAAGCCCCTGCCTGTTATACCCTCAAGCCTGCGTTGTATACCCCCACAAGCCCTGCCTGTATACCCCCATAATATCCTGCCAGTATACACCCCATAAGCCTGCCTGTATACCCCATAAACCGGCCTATATACCCCCACAAGCCTTCCTGTATACCCCCTAAGCCGCCTATATACCACCACAAGCCTTCCTGTATACCCCCACAAGCCTGCTTGTATACCCTCTAAGCCGCCTGTATACCCCCTCAAGCCTGCCTGTATACCCCCTAAGCCGCCTGTATACCCCCTCAAGCCTGCCAGTAAACCCCCTAAGCCTCCCTGTATACCCCCTCAAGACTCCATGTTACCCCACAAGCCCCCCCTGTTATACCCACAAGCCTGCCTGTATACCCCATAAGCCTGCCTGTATACCCCCATAAGCCTCCCTGTATACTTCCATATGCCTCCCTGTATACCCCCCACAAGCCTGCCTGCATACCCCCCATAAAGCCCTGCCTTATATCCCCCAACAAGCAGCTGTATAACCCCATAAAGCCACCTGTATAACCCCCTCAACCTGCCTGTATACCTCCCAACAAGTCTCCCTTATCCCCCATAAGCCTCCCGTATACCCCCACAAGCCCCCTTTATACCGCCACAACCTGCCTGGTATACCCCTAAGCCACCCTGTATACCCCCACAAGCCACCTGTATACCCCCACAAGCCTGCCTGTATACCCCCACAAGCCTCCCTGTATACCCCCACAAGCCTGCCTGTATACCCCCATAAGCCGCCTGTATACCCGCTCAAGCCTGCCTGTATACCCCCTAAGCCGCCTGTATACCCCCTCAAGCCTCCCTGTATACCCCCACAAGCCTGCCCTGTATAACCCCCACAAGCCATGCCGTATACTCCCTCAAGCCAGCCTTGTATACCCCCGCAATCCTGCCGTATACCCCCACAAGCTGCCTGTATATCCCCACAAGCCGCCTATGCGAGCGCCCCCACGAAGCCTGCCTGTATACCCCCACAAGCCGCCTGTATACCCCCTCAAGCCTCCCTGTATACCCCCACAAGCCTGCCTGTATACCCCCTAAGCCGCCTGTATACCCCCACAAGCCTTCCTGTATACCCCCTCACGCCTGCCTGGTATACCCACAACAAGCCTCCCTGTATACCCCACAACCTCCCTGTATACCCACACAAGGCCTGCCTGTATACCCCCTCAAGCCTGCCTGTATACCCCATAAGCCTTCCTGTATACCCCCTAAGCCGCCTGTATACCCCCACAAGCCTGCTTGTATACCCCCTAAGCCGCCTGAATACCCCCTCAAGCCTGCCTGTATACCCCTAAACCGCCTGTAAACCTATCCACCCCCTCAAGCCTGCCTGTATACCCCCACAAGCCTGCCTGTATACCCCCACAAGCCTCCCTGTATACCCCCACAAGCCTGCCTGTATACCCCATAAGCCTGCCTGTATACCCCCACAAGCCGCCTGTATACCCCCTCAAGCCTCCCTGTATATCCCAAGTCTGCCTGTATACCCCCTAAGCTGCCTGTATACCCCCACAAGCCTGCCTGTATACCCCCCCACAAAGCCTGCCGTATACCCCCATAAGCCTGCCTGTATACCCCCACAAGTGCCCCCTGTAATACCCCCACTAAGCCCTTCCTGTATACCGCACAAGCCTCCCTGAATACCCCCACAAGCCTTCCTGTATCCCCGCGCATAAAGCCTGCCTTATACCCCCACAGCCACCTGTATACCCCCTCAAGCCTCCCTGTATACCCCCACAAGCCTCCCTGTATACCCCCACAAGCCTGCCTGTATACCTCCATAAGCCTGCCTGTATAACCCCTAAACCTCCCTGTATACCCCCACAAGCCTGCCTGTATGTCCCCACAAGCCTCCCTGTATACCCCCACAAGCCTGCCTGTATACCCACACAAGCCTGCCTGTATACCCACACAAGCCTCCGGGTATACCCCCACAAGCCTGCCTGTATAACCCCACAAGCCTGCCTGAACATAACCCCCCATAACCTAGCTTTATACCCCTAAGCCTGCCTGTATACCCCATAAGCCACCTGTATAGCCCGCCCACAATTGCCCTGCCTTTAAACCCCCTAAGCCGCCTGTATACACCAACAAGCCTCCTGTATACCCCCACAAGCCTGCCTGTATACCCCCACAAGTCGCCTTATACCCCCCACAAGCCGCCTGTATATACCCACACAAAAAGGGCCTCCTGTATATACCCCCACAAGTCTGCCTGTATACCCCACAAGCCTGCCTGTATATCCCCACAAGCCTGCCTGTATACCACAAAGCCGCCTGTATACCCCCACAAGCCTCCCTGTGTACCCACACAAGCCTGCCTGTATACCTCCACAAGCCTCCCTGTATACCCCCAAAAGCTCTGCCCTGTTATACCCCCACAGAGGCCTGCCAGTATACCCCCATCCCCCAAAAAAGCCTGCCTGTATACCCCCTAAGCCGCCCATATACCCCCTAAGCCGCCCGTATAGCCCCTAAGCCGCCTGTATAGCCCCTAAGCCGGCCTTTATAGCCCCCTAGCTTGCCTTTATAGCCCCCTAACTTGCCTTTATAGCCCCCTAGCCTGCCTAATACCCCCACTGCTGTCATAGCCCCCCACATGCCTGCATAGGCCCCGCAAAGCTGCCTATATAGCTCTAAGTCTGCCTGCCTGAATATCCTAATAGCTACTGTGAAAGCCTGTCTGCCTATAATACCCCCTAAACGTTGCCTACCTATATGTCCCCTATAGCCCCACTAACCCCTGACACCCTGTATGGCTCCCCATAGCTACCTAAACCCAGCCTGCCTATTATGGGCACTCTATTTGGCTACCTAAACCTTTCCTATTATCGGGCCCCATATATCCTATCTAAACCCTGCCTTGCCTAAATAACCCCAAATAGCCCAGGGGGGCGGTGCCTGGAAAAGTCAGATTCAAATATTGTGTCTAAATCTGCATGGACAAATGGTACGGGAGATGGTCAACAAGATTGCGGACTGATCGGATTGCAGAACAAAAGGGGAAAGTTCAACAACTTGGTTCAGAGAACGTCCCCTTGAGTCAACAAGATGTAACTACACTGTAATCATATATATATGCTTACAGAGCCTAGTACACTGGTGTCTACCGACTATATGGTCCACTGTATGGGTATATACAGTCTGCAGAGAGCCTGTGTACACTTGGTTTCTACCACAATAATGGTCCCTGTATGGGTGGGATTAATATACAGTCCGCAGAAGCCTGTGTACATTAGTATATACCAATGTATGGTCCATTATATGGCGGTACTGATTGGTCTTTTGTGTCTGAACTGATCAATAAAAGTGTAGGGGTAATTATTCAGTCCACTATTGGTGGGTAATTTGGTGGTCCATGTTCTGGCGGTATAATCCGGCCATCCATATGTAATATGTTAATGGTAATGTGTTTTTGGTAAGAGATTTTGTATGGTAGCAGCATGATGGAGATATGTATGGGAAGTATTTACCCCTTGTATTATTCTATATTATCTAACAGCAATGTCCCTGGTACATGGTCGTGGTCAGGGAGGTGGGGGAGGGGGCCCCATCCAAAAGTTTGCTTTGGGGCCCTGGCTTCTCTAGTTACGCCCCTGCCACAGGAGTATTTTGTTCAAATGCATGGGTCCTTTTTGCTAACATGACTGGTCTAAAATGGTTTCAATTTATAAGAATACATAAAATCAACATAGGTATAGTCCACTCTCAGCAAGTAAAAAAAGTGACTAGGTTGTTATGTGCAGAAATTTGAGGTCTGACTTTTTTCAAACATGTTGAGAATAATGGGTCCTAGAAAGCTGTCCTCCTGAAGCCCCTGATTTACTTATGTGCCAAATTTGGTGAACATATATAAAAACACTTGCTATGCATGAGGGGGTGCTTGCTAGTATTATAATTGCATATAGATAAGGCAATACAAAGGGCTCCACTTATACAGTTATGTGTGGTGCACCATGCTGGCTTACAACCAATTGATGATACCTCTAGTAATCGATTGGTCAGATTGCCCATCACATTTTAGGTTTTCCAATGCAAAATACTGACATTCTCTGCTCCTCAGTATTTAGGGCAAAAATAAGTGGCACCCTTTGTATTGCCTTATTTATGGCCAATTATAATACTAGCAACCACCCCCTTCATGCATAGAAGACGATGTGAGGGGTTGTCTTATCAGTATTTTTTGCATTTGTGCAGTCTCCCCTTGTATGATATTGTGGTTTTTCTGCATACTGGTGTGAACTGGTACTTATCCAATGTGCAGTTTTTTTTATTATTAAGCTGCCCTCCTAGTGGATGGGCTGCTCATTAGTTATCTGCACCTGTTATATTTCTCCCAGGTAGCACTGGGGCTTATATTACTCCTACTGGGTTTAGTTTATTGTCCAGCCATTGAGCTGTAAGTATGATTTTGTGTTTGCGTTATATATAAAGATAGTTTGAATAGATGATAGATTTTGGTATCTGCAATACCCTTACAAAGAAGGGTATTTTATAGTCTTACATTTACTGTATGGCAAGCAGTACCTGCAGTCCTATGTGGAGGTAATTTAGCTTCTGCATCTATTGCAGAAGTGTAAATACTGATAATATCTCTGTACAACAATCAGATGGAGCAGAGCAGCAGATTGCTAAAGCTCTATGGAAAGCAGCGCATTTCTTTCCCCCTCTCAATGATAGGCACGTCTGACTCACGCAAGACGACTAACAACAAGCTTTCTGCAGCCGGCTGATAAGAGATGTTAGCTCCGTGAAATGTCTGATTTATAATCCACATCTTATCATTAGATATACTTTTTCGGGTTCATTAAAAATCATGCATTTACATTCAAAAGGCATTGGAGGTGCTGTCTGGCACTGGTGGACTGCAAGCATCAAAGGAGGACATGGAAAATACATTCATTCAGTGGGTGCCCTGCAATAATTTTCTATCCCTGCAAAGGTCCTGAAGTACTATACATGACACAATGCGATGAAATCCACTCCTAACTGAAATTTCAGAAGTGAGACCTCCTCTATTATACTCATATGCCCTAAAACTTTTAAAGATGGACTCTCCAGAGTACATAATCACTTTAAAGGGAAGCTGTGAGCAGGACAAATTTCCTTTTAGCTTTGGCCATCTTTTAAAATATCTTGAAAAAATCCCGGGACCCTAAATAGTTGTTAAAAAATAAGCAGGGGGGGCCTTAAACCTTTTTACTCCTTGGAAAATTGAAAGCCCTTTTCAAAAGTTTAAACCCCAGAAAAAGAAAAGAAAAAAACAAAAAAACAAAAAAAACCCGTTGCCCCCCCCTTCCCCGGGTTTTGACTGGTTTTGGAAAAGAAAAAAGGGGTTGCTAACTACTGAATCAAATTTTTGCTTTTTATGTTAAAGATTTTGGGCCAAAAACAAGTAAACTTTGCAATATATGCCCCATTAACCGTGCCCCACCTTTTCCCTTAGATTTTCCCCTCTTGTATGGGTTTGGAAATCGGGCTCCTCAGGCGCTATAGGTTTAAAGCCCCTGTTTGATCGTCCCCCTGATAGGTTTTGGCCAGCACGGTTTTTGCTAAAAGCTACAGCCCTTTGGCCCTTAAGTGCAGCCCTAGTGGAAGCCGGGGGAAACAGGGGGGCCCCTGAATTAAAAAATAAAAACCAAAAAAAAACGGGAAACTGGGGTTAAAAGTCAATCCCAGTGGGGGACAACCCCTTTAAGTTTCTTTTCTTTTTGTAGTGCTAAGCTTTTCCCAGAAATTGGAATTTTCAGTAGAAACCTGGGTTGATTCTTTTGTTTTCCCATTTGCCGATTTTAATTTTTCCGGGCAGGGGAAAATTTCAGGGGTTCCCCGCTTTTAATGCAGCTAATCCATGTATTTTTTCCAAAATTTTTGGAACCCCGAGCAAATTCCCCATAAAGAAGTGCCCACCCCAGTTTTTTTTTATTATTGGGTTTTGGGGAAAATCTGCAGCGGAAAAAATGTGTGCAGTAGTCCATCATGTGAACTTCATCATGGATTTCCCCAAATTGAAATGAATGTGACACATAAAGAAGAATCCATGTGGCATTTAGCATCAAAATCCATTGCGTGCACATAGCTTAAAGGTTGTTGTATAAGAGTATCAAAAAATAGCCTGAGGGTAAGAATAGTGCCGTTTCTTAAAAATGTATGCAGGGTAATTTTTTAAAAACGTGAAAAAGGGACTTAAAATTGAATATATATTTGGGGAACCTTTAAATTTAAAAAGAAATTAAGGGGGGGTTAAAAGGCCCCCCTGTTTAAATGGGTCTCCCCCCTCTGTAAACCCTTCCCCCTTCCAATCCCCCCCTGAATGCAGCAGCGGGGGGCTAAACCTTTTTTTCCCAGCTGCTAAAACAAAAGGGCCTTCTACCCTGTTTTAAACCGGGCACTGGATCCCTTTTCAGTAAAAAGAAAACAACAAAAAACTAATCACTCCCCCACCTATAAAGCTCTCCACGGGTGCTTGAAACCCCTCAAACATCATCTCTGTCTCCATCCTATCCAGCCCTCTCCACTTTTGGTTTAGATTTTAAAGAAAAACCTGCCCCCATAACCCCCGCCTCCCCCCGGCCGTCCCCCAAAGAATTCACACCCCCACACCATTTTCCCCCTTTTAAAAAACCAACGTCCTTCCGGGGGTTTCCATCGGGCCACACTAAACCGCCCCTTAAAATTTTTTTAAATTTTTTCCCCAAAGAAAAACACATCTTCTCATTCGGGGCCCCCCCAAAAATCCCAAAATGCTAACAACCCCCCATTCTTCCCAACACAGACTTCTTACACCCCTTTTAAATTTTGGCTTTCCCAAAAGGAATTTAAACTTTTTTAAGTTTGTACGGGGTCAGGGGGCGGGGTTTTTTACCCAAAAATTTAATGCAAACCCCCCCTGTTTATTAAAAAAGGGGCTGGGAGCATTATTTTAAACCAAGCACTTCCACCCAAACACCCAAAAAAGATTGAAAGGGCTCTTGTACGGGGCCCTCACACCTTTGCCCTCATCTGTAAGTATTTTTTTAAACTGTAAAATGTTTTTTCTTTTTTGCTTTACTTATACCCCAAAATTTGTAAATGTTGCAAAATATTTTTGGTGCTAAATAAAGATTATTTTTAAATTAATTTGACATAAAATATAAAAAGACTTATAGGGGGGAAATTTTATAAAATTTTTGGAATTTAAACCCAAATTTTTCCCATGTGCATAAAAATGGGCCAAAAATGGGGGCCAAATTTTTTTAAACGGGTTTCTACATAATTTGTTTTTTATTTTAGGAATTTAGGTAAACATTCATAAAAGAAAAAACAAAATGAATAAGATACAGTGGTTGCAACGCAGTAAGCCTGTATAAGCCACAACAATACCAGCATGCAGGCATAGAAAAGGAAATGAAAATAAAATAACACTACGATAGACGGGAAAAAAAAAAATAGGCTCTTTGGGCTTAATAAAAAACTGGGCCATAAAACTAAGCAAAGTCAATTAACTTTTTTTTTGGGGGCCCAAAGGGGGCCCGTAAAACAAAAGGGGCATAAAAATAAAAAGTAGAAACACAACATGACATTTTAGCACATACCCGCAAAGCGGGCGGGCTGAAAAAGGGTTTTTCCCCAAGTAAGGGGTTGATATTTTTTCCAAAATTTAAAAAAACATTTTACTTGATCAGTATGCACTTGTAGGGAAACAAAAAAATAAAGGGGCAAAAAAATTTGTTACCCAAAAAAATTGCCGGGAAAATTTATTTCAGCTGGGTATAAAAGTCCCACATTTTTGGTTAAAGTCAAAAATTTAAGGGGGAAGATAAAAAAAGTTTTCTTTTAAAATTTGGCCAAAAATAGAAAATTTACATTAACAAATACAGCGATTCCCTTTAATTATGCCCAAACCTTTCTCTGGGATGTGGGGGCAGCACCATCAAAAGAAAATTCACGTGTCATGTTTTTTGGTTTTGGAGGTATATGGGGGAATTCAAAGGCTCTCTCGTCCCCCTTTTCTCTTTTCCCCCCCGACCCCTTTTCCCCTCTTCTTTTTTCTTCCCCTTTTAACCCCCCTTCTCCTCATCTCTTCCGGGGGACAAATCTTTTTCTCCCCCTTCTAATTATATATATATATATTTAAAAAATTAAAAAAGAATAAAAACAAAAAAAAAATTCCCTTTCCATTTTAAAGGTCCCCCCCCCCAAACCCCTTTGGGTTATCCCTTTTTAAGACAATAGTTTTAAAAAAAGAGCCCCATGGAAAAAAGAAAGGGTTTTCTCAATCAAAAAAAAAAGCACCAAAAAAGTGCAAAATTTACGGGTTTTCAATAAAAGGTCATATATCAAAGAAACCACTTTTTGCCCAATCAAGTTCCCTTTTAAAATGTATACCAAAATTGCTAAAAAGGGAAATTTTTGGCTTTTGGGCCCAAAGGGGTTGGGGTATTTCTAAAAATTGGCAGAACTTTGTGAACTTTTTACATGGGGAATGTTTTTGTGGCATTGTCTGGGCCACTCATCCATCTGGAAGGCATTCTTAACTGATTTAGGTATGAATCCATCCTTGCAGAACACGTACACCCATATCTTCCCTAAGATGTATGGGATCTTCAGAAAGATTTTTTCCCACAACAGCTAAAATCCACTTTTTTTTGGGAAAGCAGAAAAAAAACTCCAAGTAGTCCCCTACCCCCCAAAATCCCCGGGGTTTAAAAACTGAATTGAGAACGTGGGACCTATAAGGGCCGTTTCCACACGGCTTATTTCGGGGAAACGGTTTTCCAGCTGTTTTTTGGGCGCACCGTACTGCGCTGCAATACATTGGGAATCCGTCTGGGCCATTAGGGTAACCCACAGTTCTCAAAGAGAACTATGGTTTTCCGTCTCCCCCTCTCCGCTCGGGAAATACGCCCCGGGGAGATAAGTGAAAAATTTTAAATTTTACCCCCCAGCGGAAAAAGCGCCAGGGGGAATAATGAAAGTCTATGGGGCCGGCAGCAGCCCCCCCGGGGGCCCCTTTTACAAAAACCGTTTTTTTGCGGCAAAAATCCACCCCGCAATTTTTGGTTGAATAACCCAAGGGGAAACCCCGAAAATAGTAGGGGTTGGGGTTTTTATGGCCCCCCCCCACGCCCTCCAGTAGCTGGGGGGATACAGTCACATGACCCCCAGATATCGGGACCTTCCCTGAGCCCCCCCCAGCCTTCTAGCGGCTGCCCTGGGGCTGTACAGGGTTTTGGTTATTCTGGTTGTTATCTGGGGGTTCCATAGAAAAGGGGATTAAAAATGGGGTAAAAAAAAAAAATAATTATTTGAACTTTTTAAACCAATAAGAAAATACCCCCTTTTTTAAAACAAGTTTTTTATATTTGTTTTTTGGGTTAAGGGAAGGGAAGCTAAAACCCTTTCAGTAATACTTCTGAAACATTTTTTTTTTAAATTGCTTTAGGAGTTGGGTTTTTTTAAACAGAATTTTTAAACTTCAAATTTGTGGCAGAAAACGTAGGCAATACCCTCTGATTTTGGCATGAAAAAGGTCTTATAGTAATTTTTTCTTTAGTAAAAAATCCCTAGTAACCCCAAGAAAATTTCCCGGGAAAAATCCTTTGTGGCCTGTGGTGAAGATCGTTTTGGTTTCCATGTTATGCTGGTACTGTGGGGAAAGAAAAAATCGGGTTTTGTCCAAACGTAAAAGAAAAGAAAAAAATGGATCAGAATCTTGAATCTTTTTAATGAGTAATTTGCTTACTTTTATATTGCAGCCCAGAAAAATGCCTTTTTTTTTTTGATCCCCAAGGTTTTTTTTAAATAAACTAAAAAATTTGTGCTCTTAAAAACATATTTTCAGTCCACAAAATGTCAAATGAATAATCCACGATAGCTGGAGTAAAGCTAAACTAATTACTGTTGATGCAATTCTACTGGCAGAATATATAGAAAAGATGGTGGAGTGCAGGGGTTTAGTAACAAAAGCACAAAAAAGACCTTGGGGAAATTTTAAAAAGCATTGGCGGCAAAAATCAGAAGTTTAGGAACCTGGGAAGTTTTAACCCCAAATTTGGGGTTTCCCTTTCTACATATAAAATAATTAGAGTTTGGGCGAATCGTTTCAAAACGAAGTAAATTTCCCGTTTAGAATTTCAGGAAAATTTCCCGGTTGGGAAAAACGAATTGGGGGAATTTTTGGGGTACTTCGGGTGAACGAAATGTGGGGTTTTTATTGATAAAAAGGCTTGCGAACAAAGGGGGTTAAAATGGGGCCAAGCACTCTGGGATTAAGAAGGGCATAACCTGGCCCCAAAGAAAATGTGCAAAGATGAAGGGAAACAAGAAACCCGGGGGGATTCGTGACGTCACCGGGGACTTATAAACCGGGGGCGGGGCCCCTGGGAGCTCACACTCCTCCCCCACGTACTTGGGCAGGGGGGAAAGGGGCTGCTGCCCGGGGAAAAGCCTTTCTGAAGAACGATTTTTACACAGCGAATTTTGTGGGGGGTCCAGCTTGTCTCAAGACTGTTCCTTAAAGTTCTATTCGATTTTTTGGGGTATTGGATTTTGAAAATCCCCCGGGGGGGGTCCACGGGAAACTGCATATACATTCAATACCAAAGGGGAAACAAGCCTTTTTCCCGTTGTATTTCATTTAAAGAAACCGGGGTTTTTACAATACAAATACACTTTATTTTTGGCTGCAAATTTTATTGCCCAATTTTTCATCCAAAGGGGGGAATTTAAACGTTTGTTTTGGGTGCTGTGCTGACAAAAAAAAAAACCGTCTTTTTCAACGCCAAATAAATATTTTTTTTTTTGGTAGCCAATTCACAAGCAAAGGTTTAATTACAATTTTTTCTCTTGTTGTGTGGCGAAAAAATTTCCCATTGTTAAAAACGCTTAACAAAGCTCTAGTTTTTTGGGTGGCTCAAATTTTATTGCGCAATTTACATCCAGGGGTTTTAAATTTAAACGTTTGTTTTTTTGTGTGCACAAAAAAAAACCCGTCTT
>JAODAL010025596.1:0-58334 GCA_025379985.1 Phyllomedusa bahiana | reverse complement strand
CAGTTTATTTTACAGCCAGAAAGGGACTGGGGATAGGGAAGGCATATGGTTTATTTTTTTTTATGATTAGTACTTGTTTAAAAGGGGTTTTTACTAAAAGGGATTAAATAAAAAGTTTTTATCTGCTCGGGGTGCACAGAGCACATCGAGAGCAGGAGTAACACCACAATCTACTGAGGGCGCTTAGGGGTTTTATCGCTAACAAAAAAAGGAGACTCGTATACATGTTTATTTTGAGCTCTAAAGCTCTCTGGAATATAAATAAGATCTGCGTTTATATTGGTGCAATTAAAAGAGCGGTGAATATGAAGTTGATGTGCTAATTAATTTAAAGAACCACCCCACACATGACCAGGAAAGGGGATTAAAATGTAAAACTCCCCAGGCTTTTAAAACCCAAATGTGAGAAAACCCCCTTTTTTTAAAGTGGGGAAAAGGGCCTGTTCCACGGCTTATTCACGGGATTTTGTGGCCTATTGAGCGCACAATCCGCCGTGAATAGGGCGGGGGGGGGGCGGGGCCGAGCGCGGGGGGGGCGCCCCCCCGGCCCAAATAGACAATGCATTGTTTACGGCGCACCGCGCCGTAAATAATGTGCATTCACTTCTCCCCCCCGGGGCAAAATTTGCCGACGGGGAGGAGCGACAAAACCACTTTTCTCAAAAGAGAGCAGTGGTTTTACCGTAAGACTCCAGGGATTGGCCGTATTAAGCGCAAATCCTGCGCGGAATCCCGGGCCCAATCCGTCGGCAAATAACCCGTGTGAACGGGCCCTAAGGCCTTGTGTAGTGACTCGAAGCTGTGACAGCACCCACTTTTATCACAAATCGGGAAAGCTTTGCAAAACTAATTGGCTGTACAGATTTCACAGGTAAATCACGTCACCGGGGCAAAAACGAGCATTGCAAAACTTCACTGATTTGTGGCAATAAGTGGACTTACCCTAATGCTTGAAGCTTAAAAACGTCCTTATAATTTCTCAAAGTTTCATAGGATGCATGAATGAAATAATGCTGCGTTGCTCTGTCACTTCCTGGTCAAGCTGTCTGTAATTGGCATATGAGCTCTGTGTATTCAGACTTCTGCTAATTAGATAAATCTCATGCTGTCAGGACCAGGGAAGCTTCTGTGTTAAAGTAAACAGCAGTAATTACTGGCTTTTGTCTGAAAGTTCAGATAGCAAGCAAGCTCTCACTCTCTGGAGTTCAGTGCAGAAAGGACCTGTGCGATGATGTCACTCCCTGCTATCAGATAGAACAAACAGCGGGGGGGGGGGGGAGAGGTACACAGGTCCGTTACTTGGGGAACCAGAGAGAGCACAAAAGGTGATAAAATCACTTGCAGCTCCTTAACAAAAAAAAATGAACAACGCAATATATTTGGAAAACATCTTTATTTAGTGTTCCCTAAATGTTGAAAGCTAATCTTTGTAGCAAGACAACCCCTTTAACTAGGAACACAGCTCAGTATGAGTCGGACATCTTTTTTTACGTTAAATTCTCTCACTTCAGGAGATAAAGATATTATTAGGAACGCACTTTTTTTTTGTTCGCGTCTGTTTATAGCGTTTTGAGTGTTTGGGTGGGAGTGAGGTGATTTGACTATGTTTCAGTAATCCTGAGCCCGGTGGCTGCATCTGATCTGTTATCCATTAGACCCTGTTATAATATCACAAAAGCAGCAGTACGACTGGTATTCATTGTGCAGAGCAAACCGAGTGTAAACGAATGATGTGTATCTAGAGCAGTTTGCAGAGCCCTGTGTATGTATTACAGCAGCTGCCTGTGCCGCACGCTGGAGCGTCTCTGCTTTGCTGCTCTGTCACCCATAAAATGATCAAATCAAGAGGCCCACTGCCTGGCGGGTCGACACGTCCAAAAATGTCCAGATGCCTGTGTAAGCTCCACTTGCAATGTTCCTGAAACTTTTATTGAGAGCATTGTAAACTTCATGTCCGCGCAGGAGATATGCACATGCCATCATGATTGTGTGTGGGGTTGGCTGCCTACTGGGCACGGACATGTTCTGCCTCACTGGTATTCTTATACATGGTCTGCCACTTAGGCCTAGTTCACACATGTTATTTCAGATTTATGTTCCGTCATAAGAACAGGAAACCCGAAGCAAAGGCGATGTCTATTCATCTAAAATCAGGTGGCGACAGTGCCTGACCAACCCCATTGACTATATTGAGGTTCTCCGGTTTTCCATTATGGTGTCTGTGATTTGTACAGAAAAAGTAAATTATCTATGACGCAGACTTCTCTCGGAATCTCAGACACCGACGTGAACCTGGCTTTGTGAGGGATTGTTTGCTTTCCTGACATGTTTGTCTTCAAGGGGTTTTGCCACAAAGGAAAATTGACGTGGGAAGTTTGAAAATTAAATAATAAAGATTTTCACCATTCATCATTATTAAAAATTCTGGACCGTTTTTGTTTTAGCTGCTCCTTTAGTGATCCATTGTTTACAGCTCATCTCCAGGGGATACGACCAGGGCTGTGAGCTCCTCAGTCCTGGTCGCACATGCTCAGACATCACCTCTCTTCTCAGGTAGCTACTGAGTGTTCAAACTCCAGGTGCTGTCACTCAACTCCCGTCCTCTGTACTCTTTAGTAATTAGTCAAATAGTGCAAATAAAAAAATAGAACCCTCACTGAGGTCTGTGCATTGATAAAGAGGAAGAAAAAATCCACAGGTTTAAGTTCCTTCAGGGATTTGAACCAAGGACCCTTGTGCTGTAAAGCAAAAATGTTACCTCTGAGCAACTTACAATTCTATACATAAACAGACCTTTCTGTGATTAGAGTGAGGAAATCACACACGCCCCCTTCTGAGTACACAGAGCTGAAGAAATGGATGCAGGAGGTATGAAATGACAAAACCCCTTTAAAGGTAATAGCCTGCCTGAGTAGCTGGTCACAGCAGGAATAGTTGGGAGTTTCAAGAAAGGCTCAGATAACTATGTAAAATTCTGGATCCTTGCATTAAAAAAACGACTGATGAAAACGTACCTTGTATGAACAACAACACGTGTTTTCTATGGAGGTCAGAGAGGATGATTTACTTACGGTTTTAGATGAGTATTACAAGTTGCGTGGATTCCTAATTGAAATACTGTCGTGTGGACAGAGCCTTAGGGTGGTTTAACACGGTGCGGTGTTGGTGGGTTTTTGGTGCGTTTTTTGGATGCATTTTTTGTGCAGGAAGGCACAACAATTAATGCTATACATTTTTTCACAAAAAACGCATCAAAACCGCACCGTGTGAAAGCACCCTTAGGCTTTGTTCAAATTGTGGGTTTTCCACATGGAGCAGTCTGCTGCGTATCTTTAGCAGAAGTCTTCTCTATCTACACCCTTGGCCTCGGTCAGCTCATAGCCTCACATGGCTTTCATTACCACCTGTATGCTGATGATACCCAACTCTACATCTCTGGCCCCGAGTCACTTCTTACTCTCCCCCGGGTCCCGACCCGTCTGTCCTCCATTTCCTCCTTCTTCTCATCAGTTCCTAAAACTAAATGTGGAGAAAACAGAACTCCTCATCTTTCCCCCATCCAACTCACCCCTGCCCCTGATCTCTCTATTACAGTCAACGGCCCCTACACTCTCACCGGGCCCACAAGTCCGTGTCTTGGGGTAATCCTAGACTCTGCTTTATCTTTAAACCACACATCCAAACCCTACCTCTGCCTGCCCCCTCCACCTGAAAAACATCTCTCACATCCGCTCGTTCCTCGGCTATGACACTACAAAAATGCTGTTCCATGCCCGTGTCATCTCCCGCCTCGACTCCTGCACCAGCCTTCGCAATGGCCACCCAGCTAGCACCCTCGCTCCCCCTCCAATCCATCCTCAACTCTGCTGCCCGTGTTATCCACCTCTCTCCTTGCTAATCCTCTGCCTCTCCCCTCTGCCAATCCCTTCACTGGCTTCCCATTGCCCAGCGAATTCATTTCAAGCTACTAACCATGACCTACAAGGTTCCACGACCTTTCCCCCCCATACATCTCGCCCTAATTCCAAATATCTCCCCCCACGCACCCCCTCCCCTCCTCACAGGACCTTCTCCTCTGCTCTCCTCTCATCAGCTCCTCACACAACCGTCTCCAAGACTTCTCCCGTGCTTCCCCCACACTCTGGAACTCACTGCCCCATCAAATCAGACTCTCCTCCACTTTCACCAGCTTCAAAAGCAACCTGAAAACCCATTTCTTCAGGCTTGTCTATAACCTTCACTAAAAATTGTCACTACTTCCTCCACAGACATGTCTGCCCCTCACCTCCTGTCTCTTTCCCCCTCCTTGTAGATTGTAAGCCCTCGCGGGCAGGGACCTGTCTCCTTCTGTCGTGCCAATTGTCATTATCCCTTATCACTGTACTCGTTTGACTTATGTAATGTATGTAACCCCCTCGAATGTACAGCGCCCTGGAATCAATGGCGCTTTAAAATAAATAATAATAATAAAGTCTGTGCTGATTTTGCACAGTAGATTTTTCCACATGTTGCGATGCAGATTGGTCCTTTATTTCACCTGAAATGTACGAGGAATTGTCTACACTGCTAATTACAAAATCCAGGAAAAATCAGCGCCACACAAGCTTCGGGTCGAATTCTCATTATACATATTGGTATATTTCCGCATGGATCTCGTTTTGGAAAGTACATTGATTTTGGGGTGGGGTCTGCATGCTTTTTGCCGCAATGTGAATAGGGCCTAAGGCTGGGATTACGCTCCCACTTCTTGTAGCCCAATAGCAACTGTTGCTTGATAGACACAAGCCATAGAAACATATGGCTGATGATATCGGGCGACAAAATATCCTCAAAAAAGGGTTAAAAACAAATCTATTACAAGTTGTGTGCTGGTCCCCGTGCTCCTAACTTGTAGTCATGGCTATTTACTTTTCCCTTTGTTTCTTTTCTTTTTTCTTTCCTTCATCACTTGTTCAGTTATGTGGTTCCCCCACTCTATTTGTACTATTTATGATCTCATTGTGATATGGCAAAACTTCTTAATAAAAATTTATGGTTAAAAAAACAAGTTGTGTGCTGGTCCCATGACTGTGGTCTTCTAGTCCCTACCGCCTTAGGTAGCCTTGTCTATATTAATTACTCTCCATGACAAGCACAGTCTTAGTTTATTTTTTATATACATTATAGGACGATACAATCAGTTATGCAATTCAGCTTTGCTGTAATAGTTTTGGATTTGTGTGGACAGCCTTCATAATCTCATGTGCTGCCACACAGACATTTATATTCATTTAGACCTCAGCTAGTGGGCCAGCCTGTCAACACAAAAATCTGGAAGCCAAATGAAGGACTATAGGGCTTGAACAAGCTCCACTGGCCCCTGTAATGATCTGTTAACCATCTGTTGGGCCCCTGCCAACATGTTCTGACACTTCTCAATGACGGTACCTAATGGATTCCATGATGGTGATTTAAAGAACGTGTTGTAGAGGCAGTGAGGTGTTATCAGATACATTTGTAGCATGCTATCATGAGAAATTGTTGAATGTGTAGTATACCATGAGGATAAATCTTAGACTATATTGTATCAGGATAAATTGTAGACTATGTATGTAGGGTCATTATATTAGTTATAGGTTGCCATAGTTTGGTTAATTGTAATATACAGGCAGTCCCCTACTTACATCGTTCCGACTTACATACATCCCCTAGTTAGAAACGGAGACTTATGGGGCGTGGCTGACATTCAACACTGAGTCACGCCCCATGATAACCAAGTGCCAGCACGCCACAGCTGCACATTAGATTAAGAATGTTAGCTGATATCTGCTAACAAAAAAAAAAAAGGGCACAGACAGCAAAACAAATGTAAAAACTGGTCCCTGCACTATCCAAAATTAGAAAAAAATTGATTTTGCTGGAGTTACATTTAATAAATATACCTGTTCCGACTTACATACAAATTCAACTTAAGAACAAACCTACAGTCCCTATCTCGTTTGTAACCCAGGGACTGCCTTTTTATACTTCTTCCCTACCTCATATCTGGTGTAATAGGGTACAGTAATCAGACCGTTAGGTGGGGCCGTCCTTTTCGTGACGATGTCTCCACATGCATATTGTCAGTTAGTATAGTGATAGGAATATATAGGGTTAGTTGTCCTGTGTTTGGGTATAGTAATTTTTTAGGCAATTATTAAAAGTTAAGTTTTATAGTCTTTTCCAGTGACTTCTTTAAGCTCTGACTATTTGAGTAAATTTTGGTATCATTTGGGTTACTTCATTTACCCTTTTGTTGTATTAGTATACATACTATCAGGATAAATTGTACAATATATAGTATACTTTCAGGATAAATGATGGTACACTATATATTCAATTGTGATAATGGTAGAATATATAGTATAGTATCTTCTTAGTATATTAGGAATAAGTTGTAGAATATGTAGTATAGTATCAGGATAAATCATTGAATATATAGTATACATTCAGGATAAATTGTAGAATGTGTAGTTTACTATCAGGATACATTGTAGAATATATAGTATACTATCATGAAACATTGTCGAATATGTAGTATATTGTCAGAATAAATGATGGTACACTATTCAAGCGGGATAATATATAGTACACTATATATTCAATTGGGATAGTGGTAGAATATATAGTATAATATCCTATTAGTATATTATACTATTAGGAATAAGTTGTAGTATAGTATGCAGTATAGTATCAGGATAAATCATAGAATATATTATACTTTCAGGATAAATGGTAGAATGTGTAGTATACTGTCAGGATACATTGTAGAATATTTTGTACTATCACGATACATTGTAGATTATATAGCACACTATCAGGATACATTGGTAGTATAATATCCGGATACATTGTACAATGTGTAGTATACCATCAGGATAAATTGTAGAATATGTGGTACACTATTAGGATACATTGTAGAATATTTAGTATGCTTTCAGGATAAATGACAGTACACTATATATTTAATTGCGATAATGGTAGAATATGTAGTATAGTATCAAGATAAATCAGAATAAATAGAATATTTAGCATACTATTAGGAATACGTTTTAGAATATGTATTACAGTATCAGAATAACTCAGAATATATAGTATACTATAAGGGTAAATAGTAGACTATACAGTATAGTATCGTGTTAAAGGGGTTGTCTCGCTACAAAGAATAGCTTTCAAATTGTAGGGAACACAAAATAAAGACATTTTCCAAATATATTGCATTGTTCCTCTGTTTTCCCTAAAGAGATACAAGTGAATTTATTACCTCTGTGGCTATTTCAGTTCCCTCAGTAACAGACCTGTAAACAAATCTCCTGGGGCTGTTTGTTCAATGAGATAACAGAGAGTGAGTCATCACACAGGTCAGCAGTGTCAGTCAGTGTCCTGTGCTGCCAGACAGTAAAAAGCTTGATTTATCTCAAGTAAACAGCTCTGTAATTAGGGCTTTTGTTTTGGGGATCAGATAAGAAGTCCTTCCAGTAGTTTGAGAAGCTAATCTAATCTAATTAGCATCTGAAAGCACAACATAGCTGTACAAGCATGGAGCTTATGCAAATTAGTATGAACCAGGAAGTGACAGAGAATTTCTTTCATGCATTCTTTGAAACCCTGTGGGGAGACAACTCCTTTAAATTGTAGAATATATTAGATTGGTAGGATATACAGTATTATATAAGGATAAATGGTAGAATATATAGTATACTATCAGGGTAGATGGTAGGATATACAGTATAATATAAGGATAAATAATAGAATATACAGTACTATCAGGGTAAATCATAGAATATACAGTATAGTATCAGGGTAAACTGTAGAATATGTAGTATAGTATCAGGATAAATGGTAGAATGTATAGTATACTATCAGGGTAAGGAGTAGAATATACAGTATAGTATTAGGGTAAGTGATAGAATATACAGTATAGTATCAGGATAAATCATACTATATACAGTATACTATCAGGGTAAGTGATAGAATATACAGTATAGTATCATGGTAAATAGTGGAATATACAGTATAGTATCATGGTAAGTGATAGAATATACAGTATAGTATTAGTGTAAGTGATAGAATATACAGTATACTATCAGGGTAAGTGATAGAATATACAGTATAGTATTAGTGTAAGTGATAGAATATACAGTATACTATCAGGGTAAGTGATAGAATATACAGTATAGTATTAGTGTAAGTGATAGAATATACAACGTAGAATAATGCACAAAATGCGATGGACTGGGCGCTCGTCTTTGAATCAGACCTCGTGGAGGGTACCGTTGAATAAAAACTTATGTTTATTCCATATAAAATGCAAAAGGTATTAACCTCAGCATAAAACTGCAACACACACAACGCTTTTCGTGCCCTGAACTGGCACTTTCTCAAATGATACAGTGTCACATAACAAAGACTACAGAAGAAAACACTTATTTAAAAAGGAGGGTCATATCTGATTGGTACACATGTTCCCCAATCAGCGCTCTCCATTTCAACTAGCCAACTTGCTACAATCTCTATTCCTATCCCCTGAATTTAAAATTTGTTATTGGCTCTTTCCTTTCCTGGGGAGTTTTTTTTAAGAATCTGCAATAAGAGCGCTGATTGGGGAACATGTGTACCAATCAGATATGACCCTCCTTTTTAAATAAGTGTTTTCTTCTGTAGTCTTTGTTATGTGACACTGTATCATTTGAGAAAGTGCCGGTTCAGGGCACGAAACGCGTTGTGTGTGTTGCAGTTTTATGCTGAGGTTAATACCTTTTGCATTTTATATGGAATAAACATAAGTTTTTATTCAACGGTACCCTCCACGAGGTCTGATTCAAAGACGAGCGCCCAGTCCATCGCATTTTGTGCATTATTCTACGTTGTACCCGTCCCCCACCTTTTTGGATTCGGAGGAGAGGACTAAGCGGCTGCCGTTTTCTCGAGGCTCAGACAGAGCCTATGTAATATTCATATGAGTGTTGTGCCTCTAAAATACTTTGCACAACGAAGGTGAGCACCCTAATAATTATTTCAAGTGTTTTTAAACTGCTATAGACGGATCTTCACATAGAGCGCCATCTCTCTCCCCCCTTTTTTTATTCTTCCTGATAGAATATACAGTATAGTATCATGGTAAATAGTGTAATATACAGTATAGTATCAGGGTAAGTGGTGGTATTTATAGTATAATATCCGGGTAAGTGGTAGCATATACAGTATATTATCAAGTAGAGCTCATGGTGTTCTCCCTCAGTGCTCTCCCTCGGATACCGCCCCCCGGCTTCTATGACACAGATGCTTTCTGCCTCATCTTTCTGATTTTAAATAATAATAATAAAGCTATTCCGGCTTCGATCGGCCGAGGCTCCTGTCTGCGTTTCCGGCCTCGTTATTTATTAATGTGCTGGGATGTTTACGAGGTTGGTGTGAAGGGAAAAAAGTAAAGCCCATATTGTGTCTGCCATTAGGAATTTGGGCTATTTGTGGCTGTGTGAAATGGCAGGCAGGCTTTTCATTTAGGAGAAAACTGTATCAGCCTGTGGCTGTTTGGCTATAGATCTATGCTTGAAATGAATCCAAGAGACCCTTCATAAAGGCTCCACTGTGCGAGATATTACTTAAGAGAAAGCAGATTTCTTTTGCCCAGGACTTCTATTAAATGACATGTTCTTTCATCTTTAATAAAGCAGGGCTCATTTTCTGCATTGGGAAGGTGGGGAGGGCAGTGACCCCCAGTTACAAGTAAAAAAGAATGCTGTTTTTTTTTTATATATATATATTATATATATATATATATATATATATATATATATATATATTTTATTATTTTTTATATATATATATTATATATATATATATATATATATTATATTATATATATATATATATATATTCGTTGGTGCATTGTCTGCATCTGTAGTTACTGTTCTTTCTTCCATGTATACCATCTGACCGAGGCGGTGTATACATGTCAGCCACATTTTGGCTGTAGATACACTTTTGCTTATTATGTTTGTTATACACGGTTAAAAAAAATCCAATCTGCTTCCAAAAGGTTAGAAATAGTGAAATCACATTATTATGACCACCAGATAATATCCAGAGTAACCTCCATGTGCAGCACGGTCAGCAGCCTGGTTGGGAGTGACCAACCAAATAAGGACCTGGTCACGGGTATCTGGTCCAATACTAACTGCATCCCACAGTGGCTGGAGGGTGCATGAACGAGGATCCATAGAGTGAGCATGGCCATCAAGGTGGTGCCAGAGAAGGTCAATTGGGTACAGGTGTTGCAAATATGCTTCCATATAGTGAGCATGGCTATCGAGGTGGTGCCACAGATGATCAATTGGGTACAGGTGTTGCAAATATGCATCCATAGAGTGAGCATGGCTATCGAGGTGGTGCCACAGAAGGTCAATTGGGTACAGGTGTTGCAAATATGCTTCCATATAGTGAGCATGGCTATCGAGGTGGTGCCACAGATGATCAACTGGGTACAGGTGTTGCAAATATGTCCATATATGGTGGCAGAGGTGTCCTTAGAAGTCATTGGTACAGTGTTCATTCCACCAAATATGGACATTTCCGGCCTGTGTGTTACAGGTCTTGCTTGGAATGATCCAAGACAGCCATGGGAAGACACAACAGGTCATGTATGGTGTCAATAGTTCCATATAGTGAGCATGGCTATCGAGGTGGTGCCACAGATGATCAATTGGGTACAGGTGTTGCAAATATGCATCCATAGAGTGAGCATGGCCATCGAGGTGGTCCCACAGGTCAATTGGGTACAGGTGTTGCAAATATGCATCCATAGAGTGAGCATGGCCATCGAGGTGGTCCCACAGGTCAATTGCGTACAGGTGTTGCAAATATGCTTCCATAGCGTGAGCATGGCTATCGAGGTGGTGCCACAGAAGGTCAATTGGGTACAGGTGTTGCATATATGGTGGCCAGGGTAATCCTTAGAAGTCTTGGTCCTGCTCTTCCAACCAATATTGGACATTTCCAGCTGTGTAGTTAGCTGTGTCTTGCTGGAAGATCCAAGCCACCCCAGGGAAGACAAACAGCATGTATGGGTGTACGTAAAATGCATGGATGGTTTCATAATTAGCAGAGGTGCAGTGACGATCAGTTTGCTTTGGAGCCCCACATGCAGTAAAGTTCATTTTAGACACCCACTACGATTAAGAGCCCTTGTGGCTCGAAATGCGTCAGTTAAAATGGAGGCTGCAGTAAAGATCATTTTAGACACCCAGTATGATTAAAAGCCCTTGTGGTTGGAAATGCGTCTGGAGAAATGGAGGCTGCAGTAAAGATCATTTTAGACACCCAGTATGATTAAGAGCCCTTGTGGCTCGAAACGCGGCAGAAGAAATGGAGGCTGCAGTAAAGATCATTTTAGACACCCACCATGATTATGAGCCCTTGTGGCTCGAAATGCGTCAGGAAGAATAGAGGCTGCTTCGATGCAGCTCTCTTTTTTAATGCATGCCTAATAAATATATAATTTCACTTCATTCTTCAAATATGGATGCAGGATAAAAAACTATTTAATGTTTGAAATAAAGTATACTGTATCTTTTATTGGGGATATTTTTTCTGTGATTTTTTTGGGGGTATCACACTGTGTTCGAGACCCTCGTTGTAGGTATCCATCAAGTTATCTGAATAAGGTATCCTGCAATGGATCCATAGAGAACAGCAGTGCAAACATAGTCACTTTTGGGCTGTGTTGGCTCTGTTTTCCGACAGCGCTGTTTTGTCTGGCACAGAAAGCGCTTACTTTCGAGAAAAGGAGAAAATGTAGTCCAAAAGTGTTGTTCTATGGATCCATCAAGGATAAAAAACTTTTTTCTTCTCGTTTTAGAAACACATCTGGCAGCGCCCTGGGTCATTTTGGTGATGAACTGCTCTACTGTACTTTTGTCGGTCCACACTCACACACCTTCGTAGCCGACCTTCGCTGCCCACATCGATGGCACATGATGCTTTGCAGTTTCAACCCCGCTTATTCACACTGGTGCCATTTGTCCACTCACAACACACTTTTATCACAGCTGCACATGAACAGTTCACATACTGTGCAGTTTTAGAAATACCGCCACCCTATGCCTGGAAGCCGATAATCATTGCATTTTGAAAATCTGATAGAAGTGAAATGGAGTCCATCAGGTTTCGGTTGTAGCGCTGTATGCTACTCCCCCCCATTATTTCAGTGCATTGGTTCTAAATGGAGCCGCCAGCGCTGATGTGAACCAGACCCTACAAATATAACAGAGTCTGCGACAGAGGCTTCAAACAGAATCCCTAATGCAGATGTGAGCATATTCATAGTCCAGTGCACTCTTTATGATTTTTGTCCCAGTAAACAAAAACGTATTCTCCAGTTCCTGGTCATCACATTATTTGAAACCAACACATGCCTCGCACAGAATTTGGATTATATCTTACGTTTGGTTAATTTGTACACAGACCAGCGCCTTATTCTATATCCTTCCCATCCAAGACAATGTGCACATAGCTGCAACTGGAGCAGTCCCCGTATACGCTTGTAGTTGCCATTTGCATTAAATTATGAAAGGAAAAATATTTTTTTCTCTGGAAATTATAAAAGGAAATTAATTTTTTTCTCTGGAAGCTGAAGGTATAAAACCAGCGTTTCGTGTTCAAAGCAAAATTATTGCAATTTCAATACTGGGACATCGCACAGATACTTGAAATACTAGTATAAAACTGTAAACCATTCCCACTGACCTCCAATAGAAAATACGCGTCGTAGTTCATACAATGTGTATTTTCAGCGGTTGTTTTTTCGTTGTAAAAAAGCAGAACAGGTTCATTCTTTAGTCGTTCTCCAGGTGAAAAAAGCGTGGAAACTTACTATGGAGGTAAATGGGGGTGGCAAAAAACATTGTGTTAAACGCGTCCAAAACATTTGTATATGTTCTTGTCCAAAACCACATAGAAATGAATTTGCCTCCTTTCTGACTGTAAACCGCGAGTAAAAAAACGACCCTAAATTCAAAAACTATAGCTACAGACCTATTCAATCTCTCATGATAAGGTGCCAGAGCTGGTTGCTATAGCTACAGACCTGGCTTCTACTGCAGACTAGTAGATGCCAGTAAACACGCCCCTGAATTCAAAGTGAAACTAAGAAAAAAAGGAATGAGGTAAGATGAATCAATGTAGTGAGACAACCCCTTTAACCCTTGGCGCTGTGTCTGATGTCTCTGTCATAGGGTTGAATGTTAGGACCTGGACATCATGGGTGCCCCTTATTGTGGGATATCTCATTATTAGTGTGTTTTTTGAGCCATTTGAAGCTATTATTTCCCTGTTTAACCCATTTATATGTGGGGGAAACGCGTAGGGAAGTGCTGCCTTTTACGCCTTTCTTCTTTTTTAGTTTTTGGGGGATGATTTTCCTTTTTCTTCCTGTCTGGTTATTTGCCTGGTGACATATAGACTTTATTCAGTAAGGGTGATACCAGGGGCCTTAAAGGACAGTCATCTTGAGTGGGGCCGACCTTGTCGGGGCAATGACTCCACAATTTGATAGGGAACAGGTATAGGTATATTTTGTAGGGATCGGATTATCACTAGAATAACTCTTCATCTTCTGATTGTCCTATGCGTGATAACAACATTACCATGAGTAAATATTCATTGTTCCCTCTTGTGTATTTTGTCCCAAAACAGGTATTTATCTTTTTCATGTACTTTGGGTTGTTATAAAGTATTTATGTTGGTATATCGTAAAGGTGGCTATTTGTTAATGTTGTTTGAAATATAAAGTATATTAGGTGTGTTGCTTTTTTCACATGTTTGTCTCATACTTTGAGATCCAGTTTCATGGGTTCTATTCAGGAACAACCCCTTTTTCAGATATCCCTATAGATACCAGCAATGGGGGTTCTGTAAACCAAGCCTAACATGGTTTATTTTTTTTCGTCTGAATAAAGTTTTAGGCCCTATTCACATCACGTTTTGGGCACATATTGCAGGTACCGTGCAAAAAAAATGTATCCGCATACTGTGCTGGAGCCATAAGAGACTGTAGGGCAAATTAAATCTCTTGGGCTACTTTTGTACAGTTTCACATCTTGTACGCTTTATGTGGTGTCGGAAAAAAAATCCCGATACAGTGATGTATGCCCGAAACAACATGATTGAATGGGACCTAATTTATGGCAGAGATCCGAGACCTACTCTAAGATTTCTGCCTCATATTTTACTTACTCTTGATGTGCATTTTGCTGCTTTTTTGGATGCGGATTGTCCTGATTCCATAGGGCTAATCTGCATCCAGGCTCCTGACTGGGTTTCGTGCACACAGAAAATGTAATAATAATTAAAATTTAAAAAAATCTGCATTCATCACATTTTTCCAATCTACTTGGAAAATTACACTATACGAGTCTACCCTAATATGTAATAGA
Source organism: Phyllomedusa bahiana (assembly GCA_025379985.1). Classification (NCBI taxonomy): domain Eukaryota; kingdom Metazoa; phylum Chordata; class Amphibia; order Anura; family Hylidae; genus Phyllomedusa; species Phyllomedusa bahiana. Next base: position 43,881 of record JAODAL010025596.1, on the reverse strand, counting down.
AGCGTAGGGGGCTGCAGTCATGGAAAGTTTGTGAAATGTGACAGCATGTAAATCCTTTATAAAGCTGCTTATAATGTTAGCAGACAATGCTTAAAGGGGTTTTACCAAGAAGTGAGTTCCTTACCTAACAGGCTGATACTCCCCTCTTGAGCCTTGAAAAAGGGGCGTTGTTTGTGTTTAAAAAAACAAGTACCTCCTCTGTGATGTCATCACTCCACCTCCCATGCACGCTCCTGATACTCAGTCTCTGTAGTTGAGCAAACATTGTTTTGCTAATCCACAGAGCAGAACTGTATTGTGCACAGGCTATATGTGTTTTATTTCTCCCTCTTATCTGCTCAGGAGAGAAGATAAGCTCAGCAGGCAGCCTTCTTTCATTCCTTCAGGAAGGAGGAGAGGGAGGGGGGCTGAGCAGAGATGCCAGGGAGCGTCTACATGTTTACTCAGATAATTACATTACAACCAGTGGATTCTCTATACAAAAGACATAACATCTTTCTCCCCGTTCCCTTCAAAGCTGGTTCATGTACCCTGCCATCAGATAAGAATTGCAGACAACGCAAGCGCGGCCAGATCAGCTCCTGGTCGTGTCTAATGTAAATTGTCAGGAAACCAAGGGCATCTTAGGCTGTAGATCTCACAGGCTTCACTTTTTTCAATGACATATATTTAGAAAAAATGATTAAATACCCATTTTGGAGGATCCCACGTCAACATTAGATCGTGGCAAAACCCCTTTAAAGGAAACCCGTCGCCATGAAAATGCAATCAAATCTATCAGCATTATGTTATGGATCAGGAAGAGCTTAGCAGACCAATATTAGTTTTGTGTATAAAGATTTAGTGTAACTTGTAACTGGTTAATTGAAACCTCTGCTTATTCTGGGTTTAGTAGTCCAGTGGGCGGTCTCACTCGATGATTGACAGCCTTCCCTGTTAGTATGAATGCAGAGCTAGCTGTTGATTGCCGGTTAGGACCGCCCACTGGACTCCTGAGCTCAGATGAGCAAAGATGTAAATGAATAAGATACACGTTATAGTTAAAGGGGTTGTCTCACTACACTGATTCATGTTACATCAGTCCTGTTTTCTTGGTTTCACTTTAAGTTCAGGGGCGTGTTTACTTTTTTCTACTAGGCTGCATTAGAAGCCAGGTCTGTAGCTATAGCAACTAGTGCTAGCAGCCTATCGGGAGAGATCAAACAGGTCTGTAGCTATAGTGATCTGAGAAGCTGATGCAGCCCATACAGGAGGGGATATCTCAGAATAGGTAGGATACTGTTACTGTTAATGGACACACATTGCAGAGTGACTTGTTTTTGCAAGATCTTTAACATAAAAAGCAATCCTTGTAATGAGACAACCCCTGAGGAGCTGATGCAGCCCATACAAGAGGGGATATCTAGGAATAGGTAGGACACTGTTAATGGACATATTTTGCAAAGTGACTTGTTTTTGCAAGATCTTTAAAGGGGTTTTGCCACGATGTAATGTTGATGTGGGATCCTCCAAAATGGGTATTAATCACTTTTCTAAATATATGTGATTACAAAACGTGAAGCCTGTGAGAGCTACAGCATTGCTCAGTCCCCCTTAGTTTCCTGAAAGTTTACATTAGACTCGACCAGGAGCTGACAGGAGAGCTGATCTAGCCGCGCTTTCCTGTTTGCACTTCTTATCTGATGACAGGGAACATGAAGGAGCTTGCAAGGGACTGTTGAAGAAAGTGTAGTGTATGAGGTTGTCTGCTGTATAGAGAATCAACTAGTTGTAATGTTATTATTTGAGCAAACTTTAGAGACGCTACCTGCTTCCTCCTCTCTGCTCAACCCCCCCCCCCTAACCCCTGCAGCCGTTCATGACTCAGCATGCTTTGTTTATATTTTCTCCTGACCAGATAACAGGTAAGGAACTCACTTTGTGGCAAAACCCCTTTAACATAAAAAGCAATCCTTGTAGTGAGACAACCCCTTTAATGTTTTCTTTACAACTATGTACATCAATCTGTTCAGCTCCTCCTGCTTTATTATGTGCTGCTGGCAGATTAGGCTACTTGTACTTTGAAGAGATAGATAGTCCAGTAGTAATGAGAAGAGCTGTTCAGTACTACTGTGTGAGAATGGACATAGATGTGATATGCGGCGCTCAGATTTCCTCCTCTGCCGGCTCATTTACCAGGATGATTAGGATGCTAGTTAATAGCCTACAGCTACGATGTTTGTGCATAGACGTCTTGCTCATTTGGCTGTGTAATAGTAAGGTATGCAGCTGTTTGTTTAGGAAGGGATCAGCATATGCTACTCACAGTGTTCAAGTGAAGACAGCACATCCAGTGCTTACAAATGAGAGAAGATTTCATAGCCGTATCCAATAACCCTTTTCTTCTTTTATTTCTGTCTAACTTCCGAAACCATGACGCACCAGTGACTTCTAACAAGTGTATGAAACATATAGATTTCCCTGTCTTTGTGTGTTTCTGTGGCTTTTGTATCTGTTTTGTATTAAAAGTGTTGCTTTAAGACACATCAACTTTTATTATAAGGTGTTTGAAGTGATGCATAGGATTGAATTATTGATGGGTACAGTAAGGGGGAGCCGGTGCCCGTACAACATGATGAATGCTGAAATGTGATGGGGTGCCTGAGCCGATTCTTTAGCCCACCAGAGGAGTTGATTCTTGGAGCTCAGCTTCTGGATATGCCTCCTGCTTTCTGCCTTTGGTTACGTTCACGTGGCGTGGGTTTTTTTGGTCAGATTTTCAGATACAGACAGTCCCCGGGTTACGAACAGGATCGGGACTGTAGGTTTGTTCTTAAAGGGGTTTGGCCAAGAAGTGATTTCCTCACCTAACAGGCTGATACTCCCCTCTTGAGGCTTGAAAAAAGGGGCGTTGTGTTTGTGTTTAAAAAAACAAGTACCTCCTCTGTGATATCAGCACTCCACCTCCCATGCACGCTCCTGATACTCAGTCTCTGTACTTGAACAAACATGTTATTTGGCTAATCCACAGGGGATAATTGTATTGTGCACAAGTTTATCCCTCTTATCTACTCAGGAGAGAAGATGAGCTCTGAGCAAGCAGCGTCTTTCATTTGTTCACGAACTGCTGTGGGGGGGGGAAGGAGGGCTGAGCAGGGAGCATCTGCATGTTTACTCAGATAATTACATTACAACCAGTGGATACTCTATACCAGGGGTGTCAAACTGCGACCCTCCAGCTGTTGGGAAACTACAACTCCCATCATGCATATGTATAATCTATAACAGTGGGCATGATGGGAGTTGTAGTTTCCCAACAGCTGGAGGGCCGCAGTTTGACACCTGTGCTCTATACAAAAGACACAGGATCTTTTCTCCCCAGTCCCTTCAAAGCTGCAGGGGGAGAAGAAGAAGGGCTGAGCAGGGAGCGTCTGCAATCTTTACTCTCATAATTACATTACAACCAGTGGATTCTCTATAAAGGAGACAGAGACATTTTTCCCCAGTCCCTTCAAAGCTCGTTCATGTTCCCTGCCATCAGATAAGAAGTGCAAACAACGCAAGTGCGGCCAGATCAGCTCCTGTCAGCTCCTGGTCGTGTCTAATGTAAACTGTCAGTAAACTAAGGGCATGTAAGTCAGGCTGTAGCTCTCAGAGGCTTCACTTTTTTAATGACATATATTTAGAAAAGTGATAAAATACCCATTTTGGAGGATCCCACGTCAACATTAGATCATGGCAAAACCCCTTTAAGTTGAATTTGTATGTAAGTCGGAACAGGTATATTTATTAACTGTAACTCCAGCACAAAAGGTTTGTTTTTTAGTTGTGGATAGTGAAGGGAAGGGTTTGTACATTTGTTTTGCGGTCTGTGCCCCTGTTAAAAAGATTTTCCTTCATTTTCACCTCATCTGTTGCTGTGGCATGCTGGAACTTGTCGTTCCACGGCTACTATCTGCTGTGGAACATGAAACTACAAGTGCCAGCATGCCCCATAAGTCTCCGTTTGTAACTAGGGGACAGGTGTAAGTCGGGGAATGCCTGTAGTTTGTCAGTTTTAAGACGGTTTCCAAACCCGCAAACAACCATCCCCATAGACTGTAATAGAAAATCTGCCCAATAGTCTACGCTGAGCAGATTTTCAGCTGAACGGATTTTCACACCGCTGGCGTTCCCAAAAACTCGGAACATGCCCAATCTTCTGCCTGGTTTTTGGGTGGAAGGTCTGCTAGTCAATGGTTAAGGGGGACGGAGACTCTGCAAACTGCGGACAGAACGTCCCCCCTAAACCATTGAAAAGACGATAAAATATTGACCGGATTCTTAAACAGAATCCAACCAGCATTTTACACTTGCCGTGTGGCGTAGCCTTTCTCCCTAAAAAGCCGTGCGAGATCTGCCATGGCCAGGACCCATCATACCCCTGTGTACCAGTCCGAGCCTGATATACTTCTGTATATCATACTGTACCAGTCTAACGGTATGTGCACAAGTAATTTGATGTGGATTTCGCATTGGATTCCTTGATAAATCCTTGTGTACTCTAACTCCCATTTATTTGAGCACCACAGCGTGGATTTTCTACACCACAGATTTTAAATTTGTGGTGTGGGGGGAAAAAACAATGAACATGCAAATTTTTTTAGCGTATCCCGCTCTCTTGAGGAGTGACATCACTTCTTTTCAGGTGTACAGATGCCGGCAAATAGTAAAGTATAGAAGTCACAGATGTGCCCCAGGCTATTATGCAAGTGCGTAGTTTCAACAGTGCAATGAATGCATATTGCGGCGTGTACTATACATGCTGCAATACACCGCGTGAATCTGGCTTGCCTCCGTATAAACATCCGCTTTTCTGATGCGTCCCTGTGTCCATCAGAACGGACCCAGAGACGCATCTAACAATTAGCAGCAAATTTATCACTGCCGGCAATGACAGACACGCAGCGGCGTTCACATGAGAGATCGCCGCTGCGTGTTTGCATCGCGCCTGTCGGGTCCGTCTTGTGGATGCGATCAAAGAAATGACATGCAATTCTTTGATCGCATCCACAAGATGGACCCGACAGGCGCAATGCAAACACGCAGCGGAGATCTCTCATGTGAACGCTGCTGCGTGTCTGTCATTGCGGGCAGGGATAAATTCACTGCTAATTGTTAGATGCGTCTCTGGGTCCGTTCTGATGGACACAGGGACGCATCAGAAAAGCGTATGTTCATACGGAGCATACTTTTACAAAGGAATAAGTGTTCAACAATAGGTCATTTTCTGATGACACATTTCCTTTAAAATTCATTTCATTCACAAATTGCTTTTCTCAACTGCTTTAAAAATTCATGTCGACAACTATATATTTTTTTTCTTAAAAATGAATGCGTTTTTACTGCGTGCAGATTTGATCCATTTTTTTAAACACATGGTTTTTTGAAAAAAATACAGAATTTAATTAAAATGTTCCAACCAGTGCTCGTGTATACTGGAAACTCCCATATAAATGAATGGGGAGGACGGCCACATACACCGCCCTCCTCATTATGGAACTCGGATGGCTCTTAGCTAGCTTGAACCGACCTGAATTGCTGAAATTTATAATACAGGCCAAATGTGGGTTAATTAAAAAATGCATTATTTTCACTTTTTTTTAATTTGGATAACGCAACAAATTGTGCGTTACCCATTAATTATTTTATTTTTTTTACAGCCAGCTACGCTATGTAGATCAACAGAAAATTGACGATAAAAAAGTGTTAGGCTATTGTTAGGCTGTATCTAAACAGCAATGTGAAAATGGCGTCCAAAATCCAATGGCATTTTCACATTGTGGGACCGTGCCACACTGTCGTTTTTTTTTGGACAAAAAAAATTTGAATTTCGGATTCCCGGTAGCGTAGTACATTGGGGTTCTGGGAATTCAACAGTGGTCTGGCGGAATATACAAAATGTTATATATTACACCAGATGGTTTTAGATTTAGGAAACCCTCCGTAAAAAATTTTATACACGGATTTTCTATTGCGGTCTACTACACAGCGCTGGGTACAGTCGGATTTTTAGCGGATTCAAAATACTGAAAAATTGACCAAAATCCAGTGCTGTTTAGACATAGTCTAATATGTAAGTAAAAAACAATTTGTAATAAACCAAAAGCCAAACGTTATACACATACACATCATACAGACTACTCTTGTAGACAAAGCCTACGGAGAGCGGGATAGCCTAACAACTCATGATAAAATATAACATTTATTAATATTACTCTAAAACCCTATAACAACCCTAGTTTACCCTATATCTAATACTAAATCCCTACCTAACAAAAAAGGAGTCGCCGTCCCTAAAAGGACGACCCCAACGGAACCTTCTATCTATATCTCCTTATAACAACCCCTACATAGATTAATGATACATACACTCTGTTAAAGATCATATAGAGTCAAGGTAAATGAACCTACAACGTCCTAACAATGTCGTCTGGACCTATATTGTCCCAATAACCCCAAAGCCAACGCGTTTCCTCCTCCGTCCAGAGGATTCATCCCTATGGAGATATAGTTAGAAGGTTCCGGTGGGGTCGTCCTTTTAGGGACGAGGGCTCCTTTTTTGTTAGGTAGGGATTTAGTATTAGATATAGGGTAAACTAGGGTTGTTATAGGGTTTTAGAGTGATATTAATAAATGTTATATTTTATCATGATTTGTTAGGCTATCCCGCTCTCCGTAGGTTTTGTCTAGAATAATTTGTTTTGGGATTGCTGACGCTATTATCCGTGTGGATTACCCCAGTCCTATATCTTTTAGGGGAATGAGTGTTTTTAGACTACTCTTGTAGCAAGACTAAAGTAAAATCTGCAAATAAAGTGAGTTTGCAGCAGGCTCGTGAGCTCTCCAGAGTGTTTCGGTCTGTGTCTGTGTCCTGTGCAGACATCACATCATTCTTCGGGCCGATGTTGGCCCAGAACTTGGCTTGTGTGTACGTTTTACCACTGCACCTTCTTGGCAGTCGTGTTTGGAAGGAGGACGGACGGGGGCTGTATTTGCTCCTGCTTCTTGCACTGGAGGAGTTAATTCACGTTCCACTCTCTGGTCCTAGGAACTGGAGCTTGTGCTTTTGCGTGTCACTTCCTGCTCAGGGTTTCCATGGAAATCCTTTTAGAGAACATTTGAGACATCTTTAATTTTTCTGAAAGTTCGTACTAAATTTAGCCTTATAGAATAATCTGTCAAACAGATGTTCCATCGCTTATTACTTTTCCCAGCAATATCGATGTCCTCATCAACGTAACCAAAAATGTATTCCACGTGCTACATAAAGTCTTCGTGGTCGCCGTTTGACCGGTAATATCATGCCCCTTCCGCCCCTGCCATTTTTTAAGGGGACGGTTTGTTAAACACCCCATATTGTATAGCATGATTTTTGTCTGTTGTGTAAAATTGTTTAAAGGGGTTGTCTCACTACAAGGATTGCTGCTTTTTATGTTAAAGATCTTACAAAAACAAGTCACTTTGCAATATATGTCCATTAACAGTTTCCTACCTATTCCCAGATATCCCCTCTTGTCTGGGCTGCATCAGCTCCTCAGGTCGCTATAGTTACAGACCTGTTTGATATCTGCTGATAGGCTGCCAGCACTGGTTGCTATAGCTACAGACCTGGCTTCTACTGCAGCCTAGTAGAAGCCAGTAAACACGCCCCTGAATTCAAAATGAAACCAAGAAAACAGGACTAAGGTGAGATGAATCCAATGTAGTGAGACAACCCCTTTAAACATCTCGGATTGTTTCTCCCATATACCGTGGTGAGGTGCGTGAAGGTATAGGAAGTGGCAGTAGTTCTGCACTGTAGCGTCTTTATAGTCTTAAATTAATCCCATACTGTTCAGAATGGTATCATTTTCCAATCTGTTTTTATTTTTATCTGGGAGTCATTGGCTTTTCTCAGTAAACTCGGAAAATCTTCTACTTTGTATTGTGCTTATCATAGATAATCCGTATGAAAGGGAATGGATCTTATAAAATGCTTTCACTGCATTGAAGACTAGCATGGAGCAGACACATGGGGAATAGAACCTAAGATGAACACATATTTATTAAATTATATTTTAAAAAAACTATTGGATAAAAAAAAAATTCTAAAAATAATGGCTAACTGCGATAACGTCAATGCTTGTGTAGGCAGTTTGGTCAGGTTGGGAAACAATCGGATTTAATAGTGTGTTCATGTTCTCTCAGGGTAGGAACATATGGCATGGTTTTGTAGTGGTCAAGATACGTCCACAAACCAAATGTGGAATGATGCACTTGTGTTTTAATTTGCGCGATAAGTGGCCGCATGAATTTGCAGGTCAACTCCGGCAAAAACCACACGTTATCGATTATTGATGTGGTCAATATTAGTGCTCTCGCAGTTTTGCCCGTGTTGACCTGCAGATTCGAGCTGCCACTTATCGCGCAAATTAAAATCACGGATGCAGAGTGCCGTAAGAGTGTGATGTGTATTTCTACCCTTAAATGAGTTGTCCCATCTCACACATGGACGGCATATCGATTGGACATGCCAATTATGTGTAGGCAGTGCGGATCCCACCTTTGGCTCCGCAACTGTCTTGAGAATGAGAATGGACAGGTGGTTCAGACTCTCCCATTGATCTGACAACCTCTCTATTCTCATTGGAACGTACATGGAAATCATTGGGAGAGTTCTGAACACCGCAATGTTCTCAACGGAGACTTTTGAGGGCCCGTTTTCAAGATCGGTGCGGACCCCACCTCCGGCTCCGCAATTATTACACATTGTTGGCATGCCCTATTGTTATGCCATCAATGTATGAGATGGGACAACTCATTTAAGAGCTGGAACCCGCACCTATAACACATTGATGGCATATCCGTATATCAGTATGCCATTAATGGGTAAAATGGGACAGCCCCGTGGAAAAAACTCAGCTATAGGATGTCTTAATACCTGAAACCTCTGGCTTACCCATCTGTGAATCTGCAGGTCCTCTCCCGCTCTGTCATCTCGCCATTGGTAGAATATGACTGGATTTGTGTTATCCATGATAGAAGCCACTTTCTGGTAGGTGTTGTGTGAGCAGAAGCGTGAAATGACCGTTGGCCATTATAATAATAATAATAATGTTACTTAAAGGGGTGCTCCGGGCCCTAACAATGCTCGTTTGTCCATCAGGGTACGAGTAAAAATAGAAGCCAAGACTCATACTTACCTCCCGGATGCTCCGTTCACTCCCGGCGCGTTCAAGCAGGAAAGCGGTCAACGTTCATCGATCACGTGACATATGTAGCCAATCACAGACCACAGTGTCATGTGCATGTGACCTCTGTGGCCTCTAATTGGTGGCTGCTGTCATGTGAATGAAGTCTGTTCTCTGCTTCAGCAAAGATGAAGCAGCCGGGACTAAAACGGGAGCGTCCGGGAGGTGAGTACGAGTCTTGGCACCTATTTTTAGTCATACTCCGATGGACAAATGTCTGATGGATTACCCCTTTAAGTGCAGAGCAGCACCACCTGGACATTATCAGATGGTGTCCTTAACGCTACCATCAGTGCCCATCACATATGTTCATTTGACCGTACATAGTTGCCATTGCACACCATTGTACCGAAGTGATGGAGGACTGTTCTTGTAAGTTTCTATGTTTCATTAAATGTCTGCCTTCAAAAGTTCACACTGGGGCACAAAACAGCTGGTGCTGAAGCTATAAATATGTCACCTGCTGCACTTGCTGATGTGTAACTGCCTGGAGGATCTGCACCCGATAAAGGGAGAACAGAGAACATCTGGGTCTCTTGACCCTTGGTGTAATATATGCGCATAGTCTGTAGGTCAGCTCTAGGGAATTGTGGGAGAGAAAAGCTAAATTCAAGAGATTGCTACTGACTTTCCTTCTGAAAGTCCCTGTGACCTCTGGAGATGCATTGGGGGAGACTAATGCAATCCAATTAAATATTGCATTTGGTTGAGTGTCCTACTTACGTGGGGTCACCTCACCTTTTACCAACCAGTTGCCGTTTTGCATTTACTTGAAGAATAAAGAAAACCGTTATGAATTTTATAACTTTTTTCACTTCTCTGGATAAAGAAATGGATGAGGATGTGGAATTGATCATTACAGGCAGTCCCCGATTTACACCGTTCCGACTTACATCTGTCCCCTAGTTACAAACGAAGACTTATGGGGCATGCTGGCACTTGCAGGTGTATGTCCCACAGCAGATAGTAGCTGTGGAACGACAAGTTCCAGCATGCCACAGCAGCACATGAGGTAAAAATGAGGTGAAATCTTCTTCACAGGGAACAGACGGCAAAACAAATGTAAAAACCCTTCCCTGCACTGAAACTAAAAAAAAAAGTTTGTGCTGGAGTTATATGTAATAAATATACCTGTTCCAACTTACATACAAATTCAACTTAAGAACAAACAATGCCTACAGTCCCTATCCCGTTCGTAACCCGGGGACTGCCTGTAGTGTGCGCCTTTTGAGGCCCATGGCTCATGTTACTCGGACTATGTACCTGATCGCTAAGGCACCGTGCACATCTGCATTGGAGATTCCATTCAGAACCTTTGTCACAGATTCTGTCGAATATGACAGAAAAAACAGTGCTACTTTGTTCCATTAAAATGATGTCCACTACTGTGGACAACCAACGGTCCCCATTGTAGTTCATGGGGTCTATAAGGCAGCGTTGTCAAACAGGTCCGCTTCCACCTCTCCAAAAACGTTTGTCCCACGCAGATGGGAATCTGGCCAGGTATAATCAATCTAAGGCCTGGTTCACATGTACCTTTGACCAATCATCCTATGGAAAACAGAAACCTGTGGATTTCAAGGGTATTTAGTCTTTGTTTTCTCCAGTTTCTATAGGATTTCAGTATGTTTGACGAAAAAGCCTTAAAATGAGCCAATGTGTTTCCTCCACCAATCACTGGATTCATCAGGGCTATATCACACAGCATAAGTATCAAAAAATAGGAATAGGGTTTATATATTATATATATATGATATATTATATATATTATATATATATATAATATATATATATATAAAATATATAATATATATATATATATATATATATATATATATATATATATATATATACACAAAGCCAACAATGGTGATTTGACTGTCACCATTGTTGGCTATGTATGTATGTGTATATATATATATATATATAACCTATTACTTTTTTATTTTTTATACTTATGCCCTGTGATATAGCCCTGATGAATCCAGTGATTGGTGGAGGAAACACGTTGGCTCGTTTTAAGGCTTAAAAATTTGTGAGAATATATATTAGACTTCAGATCTGTGGCTTATTGGAAATTATTGCTCTATTACACCCAGTTATATCTATTGTGATAATAGGGTATTTGTTTATATAGGATAGGTTCTGGCTGGGGTCGTCCTTATAGGGACGGGGTCCCCTTTCTCTTGGTAGGTAGGGTTATAGTATAGGTTTTTTCGTGGTAGGCTTAGGGTAGGGTATATTAGGCATTTGTAAGTATTTTAAATTTTGATATTAAAAGTTATCTTTTCGGTCAAGTATTCTCTGTCTGCGTTATCCACACAACAGAGAATGAAATAGCTGTGCTGCCTCATAAGAAGCCAACACAGTTAATCATTAACCTACATAAATTACCTGTTCTGTCCACAAAGGCAGTGAATTTTATGAAAAATGTGCATCAAGTTGTCACGAGGGCCATGTTGCCTTTGCATACTGTGAATGATTTGGTGCTCTTGGTAGTTGTACATTTCTTTACAGACGGGGGGTGTGGGTTGGTGGCCTTCAGTAAGCAGTATAATGCGGCATTGTACTGCTCTGTACTGGTTTGTGTGGATGCTTGGCCCAGTGTAGGGAAGGTCAATGGGTGTTGGGTTCCCTCCATCACATAGCACATTCCTTCAGCAGCCTCTTCTCTGTGTATAGAGTACACATTTCCATTTTATGACGCCTCCTAAGCGCTAAACAAATCACTAGACAGAGGAGCTAGACTTTCACATGGCAGCTTTTCAGACACTTAGGGGGAGCTCACATGACGTGTTGCAAAACGCGTTAGCTGCATTGTTGAAATTATTCAAGCGCGTTATTTAAAAGCGAATGTGCCCAAGGTCTCCTATACTTAATTATTTGGCGGCACGTACAGCCTAAAAGAACTGACATGCCAATTCTTTTCAGGCACACGCAAAAATATTATAGTAAACTATACCTTGTGTGATTGACGACGCATATAGTACATTGTTTTGGGCGGATTCTGCCCCCAAATACTTGTCAAAATATGCAGTGTGAACATACCCTTAGGTGTTTAGTTTCTTAGACTGCGATGGTCCAGGATAATAGACAGTAGTTAGATATTTCTGGATCAAATGTGGAAAGAAGGTTTCACTATGTTCAGCACCTTCTTCCTATAAAGAATAAAAAAAATTCAGCCATGTTAGTTTATGAGACCCACTGCTACTAAGTCCATAGATTTCAGTCTCCTAGATGGTGGAGAAGGCAGTGGAATGATTTCGGAGGCGACAGCTTCTTCATAGGAAACAAGCGTTCTGCTATATTGTGTTTTTTTTGTAAAGCTAGACGGATAGATAGGCTGTGATGCTGTAATATATCCAGCAGCTGTTCAGGTTATATTGTGTGTACTGCTGTGGCTAATATATCAGCTAGCTGCCTTTCGTAATATGTTATTAACTCAATTGCTTCTCTTGAGAGTAGGAATAATCTCACATAGAGCAGGGTGATTGTAATTCTGCTTGTCCTGTTTCGGCAGTGGATTGTTTTATGACTAAAGGCCCATACACGTCTGAGAAAATTTGTCTGAACCTGACAATTTCTGCAGGACCGTATGGCTGTCTAATGAGTAGGGTGGCCTCCTGACTCTCCTAATCAAAGGGTGTCAGGAAAAAGAAATATTGTACATGTTCAATTTCCACACTCTCCTTGGAGATTAAAGGGGTTGTCTCACCATGCAGTTTCACAGAGCCACAGCTAACTTTAGACTCTCACTTCCTGTTCAGGTTGTGGGTGGGTCTATAGCAGTCATTGACCCATCAGCTCTGCTGTTCCTAGCTATTACTGTTAGGGTATGTTCACACGGCTTATTTTGGAGCACATTTCTCCACGTATTTCACGGCGTACTGTGCTCTAATACGAGCGAGATGCGCCCCAATCATTACGGTAATCCACAGTTCTCATAGAGAACTATGGATTACGCCTCCTCTCCCTGGGAGTACAATACGATCATATTGTATGCGGGGGGGAGATAAATGACATGTCATTTATTCACGGTGCTGTCGCCACGAATGATGCATGTTAATGGGTCCAGCCCCCCTGTGTTGCGGGAGCATGCGCCGATCAGTGCAACTCCGCGAACACCCGGCGTAATTGCAGGGCGTACAGTACACCCCGCAATTAAGCCGTGTGAACTTACCCTTAGGGCATGTCCCCGAGGCACGGGTTTTCGGCCGTTTTTTTAGCCGGTTTGCGGTTTTTCAGACCGCCTGAAAAACCAGCCGAAAATAAGCACAATTGTGCTCTATGGAAAACCTGTGCAGCAGTCCCCACTGCACGGGTTTTCCGCCCGACGGTTTTGTCGCCGGCGGACCGGCGGCAAAACATTGTACATGCACAATTTTCCGTCCGGAATCTGTGCATGTCTATGGGAGGGGGGAGGGCTGTTCTCTGCTCATCGCGGAGAAAAGCCGTCCTTCCCCCCAACCCTCCCCCCCCCCCCCGCGGCCGCAAAACAGGACTATTACCGGCCCGGCCGGCAAACCGGCCGGTATTTGTCCTGTGCCGTGTGAACGGCCCCTTAGACCGACATGACTGTAGGAGATTTATAAAGTGTATTATATAAGGCTAGAGTGAAAGCTTCTCATTTAGTTAAGTAAACAAAACTTCTGTGCTAGAGATAAGACTCTGCACGGAGTGACTCACCATGGTCGAACTGACTGACAGGCGGCAACTTGGAGAAATGAAAGAGCAGGGAGAGGTGGGGAGAGATGGTCATTAATCAGAGAAACTTGTGTGCTATAAGAGGAGATTAAATCTTCTTTATCTCCTGACCAAAGCAAAATTAACAAAGCAATGTATCTATGTAAGGAAAGGTAAATGAAGATGATGTCTGATCAGTGTGAAAAAAACCCTTTAACCACTGCAAGAGGTTTCTGACTATTGCTTTTTTCCTCTCCCCATTCAAAGCGCATGAATGCGATCGTGTATATGCAGGAGCAGTAGCTACCAGTCAAATAAACTTTTAGTGACGGTTATCCCTATTCAACGCTAAAAGACACCTGCTGTAACTGTTGTCTGCCTGCTTCTCTGGACTGGATAGGTTGTATATATTGCAGCAAATCAGGTATGTTACAAAATATTATAGAAATTAGAAGCCACTTAGACCCATTTAGGAGCCAATTTTGAGATTATTAGTACATGGCAAGGACATTTTCAACAGGTATTGGTAGCAAAAAAAAAAAAAAAAAACAATTCTTGGAGTGTTCATTTATTTCTTTTGAGATTCCAGCGGCTTTGGGTCAAAAATAACTTGTAAAGTGTAAGTATTATTTAGAGGGGTTTTATGACTTTTTCAGAAACCTCACTAGTGTCAGGACTGCATTAAAATATAAAAAATAACCGGTGCTCACGTCTTCTGCTGGAATTCTGAATTTAGTCGTCGCCTCCCCATCAGTGACGTTACATTGATTGCAAAAGTGTCCATTAGCCACTGGCCTCAGTGGTCATGTGAGATTCACAAGTGGAGGGATATTTATTGGTTGATGCTCTTTATGTGGTTTCTTTTTGCAGCAGAAGGATGCATCCCAGAGCCAGGCAGACTGATGTAGTATGGTTTTGTTGGGAAAGATTTAGAATAATTTGTATTTTAGTAATTTAAATCTCTGCTTATTCTAGGCTTAGGAGTCCAGTGGGCGGTCTTAAACCGCTCTGTATGCGTTCATGCCCATACAGGGAAGGCTGTCAGTCACAGAATGAGACTGCCCACCGGACTCCTAAGCCCAGAATAAGTTGGGAATTCAACCAATAAGTTCAAAGATGTACTGAATCTTTTTTTAAGGTCTTTGCAGTTGTGAATAAATGAGTAGGTTTTGACCATTGAGGTCTTCATGATGGCCCCTTCTTCTTCTGATTTGTACTGTTAGCTCATTTGTGCTGTAGAGCAGGGGTGTCAAACTGCGGCCCTCCAGCTGTTGGGAAACTACAACTCCCATCATGCATTTATAAAATCTATAACAGTGGGCATGATGGGAGTTGTAGTTTCCCAACAGCTGGAGGGCAGCAGTTTGACACCCATTCTGTAGAGTATCTAGTCTGAATATATACAATGACTTATATCTTTGAAAGCTTCCTATTTTTTTCTTTGTATAGTCTTTTTATTTCCTCAATGATTTAATCCTTTCCTCCCTCCCCTGCCTTCTGACCATGGGAGATATCTGCTTGGGATAAAGATGTCAGGGATTACATGCACACGCAGTGTATTAAATATGAATCCATATCTAAGCTTAGTTGCATGTATTGATATAACTGTGGATAGTAGCTTAGAAGTGATATAGAGATATCTTCTTCTTATTACTATGTTATGTGAACGGCTTCAAGCCTCTTGCATGAGAAACTAATAGAGATAAAAGTCATTGTTGTCCGTAGCAATCACAAATTGTAGCTATGATTTTTAGATTTCCTTAGCAGAATTCTTGTACTTGTCATTTGAACTTTTTTCTTCTAGGGAAAAGTTTGCAATTCTACAGAAATGTTCTTGCAACCAAAATGTCTTAATGATCGTAAAAGTAATCAAGGATATTCCTCGGTTTCCAGTCATCGTGAAGTCTGATGAAGTGTCACAATGACATGAAACGCGTAACTTATAAGTAAATAAGTTTTCCCTTTGTTGATCTACATCTTCAGAGCTTCAGCACTTTTTTGGTCTCTGCTATATTCTGGTCCCTTAATTAACCGGATACCGAGAAATACAGTGGTGAAAAAAAGTATTTAGTCGGCCACCAATTGTGCAAGTTCTCCCACTTAAAAAGATGAGAGGCCTGGAATTGACATCATAGTTAGACCTCAACTATGAGAGACAAAATGAAAAAACGAATTCAGAAAATCACATTGTCTGATTTGGAAAGAATTTACTTGCAAATTATGGTGGAAAATAAGTATTTGGTAAATAACAAAAGTTCATCTCAATACTTTGTTATATTTTGTTGGCAATGACAGAGGTCAAACGTTTTCTGTAAATCTTCACAAGGTTGGCACACACTGTTGCTGGTATGTTGGCCCATTCCTCCATGCAGATCTCCTCTAGAGCAGCAATATTTTGAGGCTGTCGCTGGGCAACACGGGCTTTCAACTCTCTCCAAAGGTTTTCTATGGGGTTGAGATCTGGAGACTGGCTAGGCCACTCCAGGACCTTGAAATGCTTCTTACGAAGCCACTCCTTCATTGCCCTGACTGTGTGCTTGGGATCATTCTTATGCTGAAAGACCCAGTCACGTTTCATCTTCAATGCCCTTGCTGATGGATGGAAGGAGGTTTGCACTCAAAATCTCACATGGCCCCATTCATTCTTTCATGTACACAGATCAGTCATCATGGTTCCTTTGCAGAGAAACAGCCCCAAAGCATGATGTTGCCACCTCCATACTTCACAGTAGGTATGGTGTTCTTTGGATGCAACTCAGCATTCTCTCCTCCAAACGTGATGAGTTGTGTTTCTAATAAACAGTTCTGCTTTGGTTTTATCTGACCATATAAAATTCTCCCAATACCCTTCTGGATCATCCAATTGCTCTCTAGCAAACTTCAGACGGGCCCAGACATGTACTGGCTTAAGCAGGGGGACACGTCTGGCACTGCAGGATCGGAGTCCCTCGCGGCGTAGTGTGTTACTGATGGTAGCCTTTGTTGCGTTGGTCCCAGCTCTCTGAAGGTCATTCACTAGGTCCTCCCGTATGTTTCTGGTGTCCTTCGACAGCTCTTTGGTCTTCACCATAGTGGAGTTTGGAGTATGACTGTTTGAAGTTGTGGACAGGTGTCTTTTTATACTGATAACAAGTTCAAACAGGAGCCATTACTACAGGTAATGAGTGGAGGACAGAGGAGCCTCTTAAAGAAGAAGTTACAAGTCTGTGAGAGCCAGAAATCTTGCTTGTTTGTAGGTGACCAAATACTTATTTTCCACCCAAATTTGCTAATAAATTCTTTCCAAATCAGAGAATGTGATTTTCTGGATTTTTCCCATTTTTTCTCTCATAGTTGAGGTCTACCTATGATGTCAATTACAAGCCTCTCATCTTTTTTAAGTGGGAGAACTTGCACAATTGGTGGCTGACTAAATACTTTCCCCCCACTGTATGCTCCTTTACTTCTACGAGTGTTTCTTCCTGGACCCATTGTGACATGGGACAGAACAAGCCCTTGAGACCAGCAGTGATCTCCCATATCGGCATATTGCACCACTGAGAGTTGTGAATCCTATTCTAAAGCACAACCGTATCAGGTGAGCGCATTCATGCATTTTCACCATTACAGTTGGTTATTTTGTGGTAATACACGAGGGTGCGCTTCTCTTTGGTGTTCTTTTTCTCTTATTTTCATCAGGATGTCTTAATGATGGCTTGGTGATTCATTGCAGTTCAGAAAACTGCAGAAAACTTGTCTAAAGGGATATTCACACGTAAAAGGATAACATGAGAACATCATTTGATACAGTTTTCAGACAAGTTTTTCAAAATGTAAAAGAGGATTTCATGAGGGTTTGGATGTGGCTCTCACAGGTGGATTGCCGTCAGAACTTGATAGAAAAGCACTCATCAGCCTTTTTGGTGCACAGGACACCACGTGGTGTCCACTGTCCAGAAGTCCACCCAGTAGTCACTCCCAATGCTTCCCGTTGCCATTTTGTTTGCTTTCACACTAATTGTATTTTACTTTTGTACTAGGAAGTCCTTATTGACATCTACTGACATTAACATGAACACTCAGCTCGGAGATCAATTTCTCTGCATCCATATTCATACCCGGTAGCTTCTGGCTCCCAGATGCTTCCTACTCCTCAAAAGTTGTTCAAAATGATAAAAGTTCCTGCCAAAACCCACCCACTCTAGGTGGGATCAGTAGTGTATCATAGATCCTCAAGCACAAGACGTCCAAGTGTTTGGGTCCTTATTGCATGAGGATTTTATCCTTCTCATTTACTTTAATAGTAAATTTCCATGCAGATTCCGCATTGAATTTGCGTGAACAGTGGACATGTTAAAAAATTTTTTTGTCCGCACGTAGGATTTCAAAACTGCAATGAACTGCAGGCAGTCCTCGACTTACAAACGGAAACTTATGGGGCATGATGGCACTTGAAGTTCCATGTTCCACAGCAGATAGTAGCTGTAGAACAACAATTTCCACATGCCACAGCAGCTCATAAGGTTAAATCTTCTTAGCCAGAACACAGACAGCAAAACAAATGTAAAAACCCTTCCCTGCACTATCCAAAACTAAAAAAAAGAAAAACAAACAAACAACTTTTTTTCTTAGGTACTTTTAATGAATATACCTGTTCCGACTTACATACAAATTCAACTTAAGAACAAACCTACAGTCCCTATCCCGTTTGTAACCCGGGGACTGCTTGTACAACGAGGATTTTCCTTTGAAGTAAATGAGAAGAGTTTTCTTTGAGTTTTCAATGAGGATTTCATCTGCTTCAAAGTTCATGTTGAGAAACGTGATGTTTTTTACCTTAGATTCTATGTGTTGAGCTACAACGGGGTAGGCTGTAACATTAGTGTAGATCCTGGTCCAGAGGTCTTGGACATAGATCCATAGAACTCAGATTTCCAGGACCCAAAATATAAAATGTAAGGTATAATGATGAAAATGAAAACTCATAAAGGGGTTTTCCAACTCTGACATTTTATACAAACAGTTGACATCGGTATAACATTACAAAAGGACCATTACTCACCTGAACTCTCCCAAGCCAACACTAACCTGTTCACCCGCTGGTTTCTGTTAACCCATATCCAGGAGTGGCAGGGGATTACTCCTGTTATTTTATACTATTATCAATTGTTAGTAAAGGATTTCATGGGTCAGGAAAACACCTTTAAAGGGAAACAATCTGATCCACCAAAGCAGGGGGTGCTACGCAGATCAAGATATTGTGTTGTGGGTAAAAGATGTATATCGCTATTCATTTAAATATCTGCTTCTTCTGGATTTAGGAGTCCGGTGGGTGGTCCTACTGAGTAACTTCCAGTTATCTAATGTGAATGCAAGGAGTTAATAGCCTACATGATTGCAGTGAATAGTCACTTTTTTTTTTTTTTAACTCACACCTAAGGCCTAAGCACATAAGAGAGTAGGGGGGAGTTAAAGGGGTTTTGCCACTATGTCATGTTGACGTGGAAACCTCCAAAATGGGTATTTTATCACTTTTCTAAATATATGTGAATAAAAAAAGTGAAAACTCTGAGAGCTACAGCATTTCTCAATCCCCCTTAGTTACCTCAAAGCTTTCCCTAGTCACGACCCAGGAGCTGACAGGCCATGCTTGAGTGAAACACTTCTTATCCGATGACAGGCAAAATGAATGAACTTTTAAGGCACCGGGTAGACAGTGCAGTCTGAGGCTGTCTTGCTGTATTGGGAATCCACGGTTGTACTGTTTATTATTTTACTTAAGTTTTGAGACGCTCCCTTGGATTCCTCACTCACCCCCTCGTACTCTCCCCTGCAGCTTCATGACTCAGCATGATTTGTATATATCCTGCTCCCGTGCTGACAGCAGGTAGGTAACTGGCGTCTTGGCAAATCCCCTTTAACCTGTAGTATCCAAAAATTCAATATGAATACCATGGTATTTGTCTGAAACAATCATGCCATGAATTTTGATATTTGCTGTATTTCAAAACACCTTGTTTATTCCGTGCAATAAATAAGGCCCCCAAAACTGGAAAGTTCCAGAATTGCAGTATGCATTAGTGTGTTTGCATTATTCTCCGGTACCATATTCTGCCGATCTATGAAGGGAATCACCCCAACACTATGTATATACATTCATGCATTGCAGCCTGTCAGTCACTGGGAGAGACAACCTGCTGGACTCCTAAGCCCGGAATGAGCAATGATTTCAAACACAAAGTTACAAATTGGACTTTTTCTACAAAATTATATATCACTCTTTTCAGCTTCTGCTCTGTCACGTGATGCTGGTAGAGTGGACAATATTTTTATGGTGACCAGCTGCTCTAAATGTCTGAGCAAAGTATATTTGCAAGTTTATTTTGTCTTCTCAGTAGAAAGTTCCTCAGTGGTAGGTGTCGTTGTAGTACGGGTTCATCCAATAGCTTTACAATTGTTTTGGTCCACCAGAGGTGACCTGTCCTCCTGGTCTTCTCTGAAGATGTTTTTAGCAGTCCTTCTTCTATATAATAATGGATGTCCTGATGTTCTGCCAGCTAATGATGTGACCCTCTCCATGGTGAACATCTACTCATATATCAGTGAATTTCCGAGCAACCCCCTGAATAGATGGTATATGTTTGTAAGTATATTCAGGCAGAACGCATTGCTTGACAAGCCCCTTCTTTCAGCTTTCTGCATCTCGGTTTCCAGATTTCATGGTTCACATTGGGTAACATCCATCAGGTAGTTCTCTTCTTTTTATCTTTGGTCTCATCCGTGCAGCATGTACGCCCTTCTCGATTGATGGGGAACTAATGTGCAATTTCTAATAACTTCCTTTTCATGTCATGGTGAAAGTTTTTTTCTTTAGTCTGTGTCATCTTTCTGTGACAATTGTCATTTGTTGAACCTTGTTAAACAGTCGGTTGCTGTGGAGAAGACCAGCAACAAATATCTTTATGGTGACCGGTTGCTCTAAATGTCTGAGCAAGGGATATTTGCAGGTTTATTTTGTCTTCTCAGTAGAAAGTTCCTCAGTGGTAGGTGTCATTGTAGTTCAGGTCCATACAATAGCTTTACAATTGTATTGGTCCACCAGAGATGACTTGTCTGGAATGATAGACTGAACTCATCCTCGTCTTCTCTGAAGATGTTTTTAGCAGTCCTCCTTATCTACTATAATGGATGTCCTGATATTCTGCCAGCTTATGATGTGGCCCTCTCCATGGTGAACATCTACTCATACATCATTGAATTTCCGAGCAACCCCCTGAATAGATGGTATATGTTTGTAAGTATATTCAGGCAGAACGCTTCGCTTGACAAGCCCCTTCTTTCTGGATCTCGGTTTCCAGATTTCATCATTCACATTGGGTAACATCCATCAGGTAGTTCTCTTTTTTTCATGGTCTCATCCGTGCAAGATGTATGCCGTTCTCAATTGATAGGGAACCTAATGTGCGATTTCTAATAACTTCCTTTTCTTGTCATGGTGAAAGTTTCTCTCTTTAGTCCGCGTCGTCTTTCTGTCTGCCGCTTCTGCGGTGCACTTGTAAATTGCGGCTGTGACAATTGTCATTTGTTGAACCTCGTTGAACAGTCGGTTGCTGTGGAGAAGACCAGCAACAAATATCTTTATGGTGACCGGTTGCTCTAAATGTCTGAGCAAAGTATATTTGCAAGTTTATGTTGTCTTCTCAGTAGAAAGTTCCTCATTGGTAGGTGTCATTGTAGCTCAGGTTCATCCTATAGCTTTACAATTATATTGGTCCACCAGAGATGACTTGTCCGGAATGAGGGACCTAACTCATCCTCGTCTTCTCTGAAGATGTTTTTTGCAGTCCTCCTTATCTACTATAATGGATGTCCTGATGTTCTGTCAGCTTATGAGTTGGCCCTCTCCATGATGAACATCTACTCATACATCAGTGAATTTCTGAGCAACCCCCTGTCAACGATGGACTGAACTCATCCTCGTCTTCTCTGAAGATGTTTTTGATGCAGTCCTTCTTATATATCATAATGGATGTCCTGATGTTAAGCCAGCTTATGAGGTGGCCCTCTCCATGGTGAACATCTACTCATACATCAGTGAAAATCCAGGCAACCCCCTGAATAGATGGTATATGTTTGTAAGTATATTCAGGCAGAACGCCTTGTTTGACAAGCCCCTTCTTTCAGCTTTCTGGATTTCGGTTTCCAGATTTCATTGTGCACATTGGGTAACATCCATCAGGTAGTTCTCTTCTTTTCATCTTTGGTCTCATCCGTGCAGCATGTATGCCGTTCTCGATTGATGGGGACCTAATGTGCAATTTCTAATAACTTCCTTTTCATGTCATGGTGAAAGTTTCTCTCTTTAGTCCGCGTCGTCTTTCTGTCTGCGGTGCACTTGTAAGTCGCGGCTGTGACAATTGTCATTTGTTGAACCTTGTTAAACAGTCGGTTGCTGTGGAGAAGACCAGCAACAAATATCTTTATGGTGACCGGTTGCTCTAAATGTCTGAGCAAAGTATATTTGCAAGTTTATGTTGTCTTCTCAGTAGAAAGTTCCTCAGTGGTAGGTGTCATTATAGTTCAGGTCCATCTAATAGCTTTACAATTGTATTGGTCCACCAGAGATGACTTGTCTGGAATGATGGACTGAACTCATCCTCGTCTTCTCTGAAGATGTTTTTTGCAGTCCTCCTTATCTACTATAATGGATGTCCTGATGTTCTGCCAGCTTATGAGGTGGCCCTCTCCATGGTGAACATCTACTCGTACATCATTGAATTTCCGAGCAACCCCCTGTCAACGATGGACTGAACTCATCCTCGTCTTCTCTGAAGATGTTTTTGATGCAGTCCTTCTTATATATCATAATGGATGTCCTGATGTTCTGCCAGCCTATAAGGTGGCCCTCTCCATGGTGAACATCTACTCATACATCAGTGAATTTCCGAGCAACCCCCCTGTCAATGATGGACTGAACTCATCCCCGTCTTATCTGAAGATGTTTTTAGCAGTTCTTCTTATATATCATAATGGATGTCCTGATGTTCTTCCAGCTTATGAGGTGGCCCTCTCCATGGTGAACATCTACTCATACATCAGTGAATTTCCGAGCAACCCCCTGAATAGATGATATATGTTTGTAAGTATATTCAGGCAGAACGCCTTGCTTGACAAGCCCCTTCTTTCAGCATCTCGCTTTCCAGATTTCATGGTTCACATTGGGTAACATCCATCAGGTAGTTCTCTTCTTTTCATCTTTGGTCTCATCCGTGCAGCATGTATGCCGTTCTCGATTGATGGGGACCTAATGTGCGATTTCTAATAACTTCCTTTTCATGTCATGGTGAAAGTTTCTCTCTTTAGTCCGCGTCGTCTTTCTGTCTGCGGTGCACTTGTAAGTCGCGGCTGTGACAATTGTCATTTGTTGAACCTCGTTGAACAGTCGGTTGCTGCGGAGAAGACCAGCTGTGTGCCACTGAAACATAAACCAGGTTTCCTCATTTTGATTTTCGCTCTTCCCTTCCTTCCTTCCCTATTCTCCTGCCAACAGGCAATGAATAACATGGTGGTCTGTGTGTGCTCAGATGTGTTTGAATTGAACAATGCCATCTGTGTTGCCTCTTTGAATAATGCTTCTTACTTGTTAGCTTAGAGATATTCGGCTACAGTTCTCACAGGGGACCAAAGGGGCTCACTCAACACATAGATGATGTCGTGCACGCGGTTAATGAAGTGTCGGCAACAGGAAAGCTCATGTATTTTAATAAATGTATATGACTCTATTAAGTATTTGATTTACCATCCATTGGATTGTGCTGTTTTGCCCAATGCTGTCACATTTTGTATGTTTTTATTCTAGGCTTGGGTGACATAGAGGGTGGGGAGAACAAAAAATAATCTCGCAGTGTTCAATAATGAGATAAGAAAAGCTTTCAAAAAGCTCTGCTCAGACTGTTCCTGATCATCCTCTGATCTCATCTTTTTTTCCATGTTTGCTATTCCGAAAAATGTCATGGATGACAGTAGAGGGAAATGGCACAAATAGAATATTTCATGGCGTTCTTCTGCCCTCGTCATTGGTACCCTGCTTTTATTTTTAGTAAAAGTGGTCACAATGAAGGAGGAAAAAACAAGAACACATGGATGACAAGGAATGAAAATCACAATTGAATATGTTGTCTCGCGCCGGCTCACGCTGTCAGTTTTCTACGGTTTTCTTGTGAACATAATTGGAATGGATGGGTTGTGGTAATTAGAAGTGATAAGTGATAAGCAGATTACTCCATTGTTCTTTATACATTAGCACATAGGGTCAGGTTTTCCGGTCTTTCTTTTTCTTAATGTGTTATGTGGCACAGAATAGCTACATAGAGATGGTACCATCCCCAGCTCAAACCCACTAGACACCTATGAACCAACAACAAAGGAAAAATACTGTGGAGGAGCTAAAAAAATCTAAAATTTTATTAATACACTATGGTACAAAAAAAATATAAAAATACTTAGGCTATGTTCACACTGCGTTTTTCGGGATGTATTTCACTGTAATGCACCCCAAAGTAAGTCCTGTAACTACAGTAATTCATAGCTCTGAGCTATGAATTACCTCCGTTTTACCCGACGCGTATTGAACGCCAGGTGAAAAAAGTGATGTCGCTTCTTCCTGGTGTCTACACGCTGGGGATAATTCAAGTGAATGGGGCTGTCCCTCAGACCCCCATGTATTAGAAGTAAACGCTGGCAAGTGCGTATTTCTAAAACACCGGTGCCTTGCAGCGCACAGGTCAGACGCCGTGTGAAAGCACCCTTAGGCTATGTTCACACGGCTTAAAATGGGACGTATTTCAGTTTGTAATTACGCGCCGGAGTGCGCAAATTACAGCTGGAATACAGCCCCGTCATTACGGTAATCCACAGTTCTCATAGAGAACTATGGATTACATCTCCTCTTCCTGCGCGGCGACTCTGCCGAGGGGGGAGATAAGTGACATGTGAATTACCAGCGGCGTATACGCGCCACTGGTAATGAATGTCTATGGGCCGGCGAGGTGCCAGCCCTCCGCACCGCTCTCGCCCAGCCACACGGCGTAATTGCGGGCCGTAATTACGCCCTGCACATACACCGTGTGAACCTAGCCTTAGGGTAAGTTCACACGGCTTATTTTGGGACGCCACATATTGTGAGCGTACTGTGCTCGAGTACGAGTGAAATGCGCCCTGTATTGTACAATCGTACAATACGATCGCATTGTATGCGCGGGGAGATAATTGACATGTTATTTATTCGCGGCACGAATAACGAATATGTTATGACAGTCTATGGGGCCAGCGGGCTGCCGCCCCCCTCCCCCCCACAGCGTGAAAACTATGACCATATCCAAGCAGGATGTCGGTCTATAAATATGAGCTAGCAGAACTGTATTTGTTATGAGAGGAAGCTTCTAATGAGAAAGAAGAACCGACATCCTGCTGAGATACCTTTTTGGCTTCTAAGTGACCGTTATCTTTTGATGTAGTTACACATACATGTGCTCTGCAGACCTGACAGGATGGTACAGTGCTGCTCCCAGGTCAGTAACGATAAAGGTTAAAGTTTTAATGAGTAGAAAGTTAAAGGGATTATCCAGGAATTTAAAGATTTTATAGAACATAAACTTTTTTTTGGCGCACTTTCAGCAGAAATCCATAGCAATTATAATGCTTTGCATTTCTGCAAAAAAAAAAAAATGCGCCAAAAATAGACATTTTTTTTTTACAGGCAGTAGACAAAAAAGTTATTTTTATGAATATGTTTAGGATTTGGTTTTCAGAGAGATTTTTCCAATGCTGTGTAGACATAACCTTAGAAGGACCACACAGGCTTCTCTTCATCAGGGGATCAAAGGTTGAATGCACACAAGACAGATTTGTTGCTCAAAATCCAAATGTAAAAATCTACATCAGACTAAAATTTTTGTGTAGATTTTACCCCATTCATGTCAGTGGGTTAAATCCACAGCAAATCTGTTATACGACTTGATATGTTGCGGATTTAAAAGTCGGTGCCACAGGTCAATTTCCGTCCAGAAAATCTCCGCCACGTGGGCATGAGATTTGTAAAATTCCATCCACATGGCTGAGTGTAGATTTTCCATGTGCAAATCCATGCAGAAAATTTACAGCAATTTATCCCATGTGCATTCACCCTTTATTGTATTCCATTCCATCAATTAGAAATATACTGACTGTCCACATTATAGGGACACACATCAGAAAGGAGCATTTTTGTTAAAGTGGTTGTCTCACAACATTGATTGATTGATTTTACCTCAGTCCTGTTTTCTTGGTTTCATTTTGAATTCAGGGGCGTGTTTACTGGCTTCTACTTGGCAGCAGTAAAAACCAGGTCTGTAGTTATAGCAACCAGTACTGGCAGCCTATCAGGAGAGATCAAACAGGTCTGTAGCTATAGTGACCTGAGGAGCTGATGCAGCAGATACAAGAGGGGATATCGCAGAATAGGTAGGACACTGTTAATGGACATATATTGCAAAGTGACTTGTTTTTGTAACATCTTTAACATAAAAGCAGTCCTTGTAGTGAGACAACCCCTTTAAAACCTATATTCATGGAAAGCATTTTTTTTTAAATTTGTCTATCAGCAGGCCTATAGAAAAACAAATTAAATCTTGTCCATTTTTTAGCTATATTAGTGTAGAGATAAAACGCTATAACACTTTACTGTAGCCTTTGCCTATCTCTATGTAGTCTCATTGCAAATAGTAGGTAATGACAGAATTATTTATTATTATTATTATTACTTATTTTAAAGCGCCATTGATTCCAGGGTGCTGTACATTCAAGGGGGGTTACATACATAACATAAGTCAAACAAGTACAGTGATAAGTGATTAATGGCAATTGGCACGACAGAGGGAGAGAGGACCCTACCCGCGAGGGCTTACAATCTACGAGGAGGGGGAAAGAGACAGGAGGTGAGGGGCAGACATGTTTGTGGAGGAAGTAGTGACAACAAGGTTAGTGTAGGTTATAGGCAAGCCTGAAGAAATGGGTTTTCAGGTTGCTTTTGAAGCTGGTGAAAGTGGAGGAGAGTCTGATGTGTTGGGGCTCTCTATTGTTCTCTGGACAGGGATAGATTAGATTAGACTAGACTAAAACATAGGGCAACGAAAATAGCCATAGTTGAAAGGATCATGGGGTAATCTTTTTCTGCACTGTGGAAAGGGTTTATTCACATTTATCAGGTGCTGCTGATAATACTTACACCACTCAGACCATACCCTGGAAGAAAAGCCGCCAAGCATTCCTGCTGTGCTATCAGAGTTCACAGAGGGGAGTCAGAGACGCAAACCGAGTCATGTATATTGGGGTACGTTAAAATATTCTACATAACATATAATATATATAGAACCCATACAATAGTCGCATATCGCTTATCGTATGTGTAAAAAGAAAAAAACTGATAGTAGTTTTGATGGTGAATTCACCTGTTGTGACCCTGCAGCAATGCACATCCATCCACCCAATTCAAGATATAACTGGGTTCTGAATATTTTCCTGTTTTGCACAGATAGGTCTGTGCAAAACTAGTCAGGGCCGTGGAGTCGGAGTCCGAGTCCATTTTGGTGGAGTCGTTATAAAATGGACCGACTCTAAAAATATATAATAAATTCTTCCAGTTAGTTCAACACTTTATCTGAATATTTCCATATTTCGTTCCTGTCTTGCACCACAAGTTTTTTCCTGCTTTTCATTCTGGTTCCAGTAAGCAGTATTGATGCATATTATAATACCATTGTCAATTAGCATGAAAGCAGATCTGATATTGCCAATAATGCAGTATTTTATTGTTATTGCGTTTAGGTCGCCATTACTTCCATTGCAGTGAAATGACTGGGTAATTAACATTGAACCCTTTGTCCACTAAAGTAGAATATTCTCCCGAGCTCCAGATGTTTATAACGCTTCAGGATATTAATAAGTAAGGAAGCCGGAAGTGAGCGCAATAGTCGGTCCTAGCCGCTCGTGTGCTTGCCGCGGCATCACGGACAGACGGTCACGGTCAGGAGGTGTCTGCATGTTCTCATTTTTCGACTCCAGTGTGTCCGGATCAATAGGGATGAAAGACTGGCTATTTACAGATTAGAGATGGACTGAATGTGCTCTTTATCCATCTCCATAAAGACAGATTATAAGCCAGAAGCCTGGAAAGTTCTCATCACGTTTGTTGTGGAGGACATTAGGCATTTGTGAGGCTAATTATAGAAATTTGCAAGAAATGGTCATAAGCCTCCCTTCCTGCTTCTGTGTGAATGTCTGGGTCAGTGTCACAGCCATGATTTAAAACTGAAAACATTGGTAATAGATGGAAAACAGGAAGCCTACTCCATCCAGCTATAGAATGCCACCATTGGGAGTAGTAGGACAATCCGCTCAAGACCATGAACTTGTGTATTCTTATACATTTACTTGTAGGAAGGGAAGATCTCTCCTTAGGGAGAGCACCGAACGAACGGTTTTAGAGTTTTTGTTTTGCCCTTTTTGGCCTCTACTTGCATCTGCTTCCAAGGGATTTTGGGGGAAAAGGGGGTGGAAGCCCACGCGCCATCTCCTAAAGAGATTGTAGCAGAAGCATGGAAAGTTCTCATCACGTTTGTTGTGGAGGACATTAGGCATTTGTGAGGCTAATTATAGAAATTTGCAAGAAATGGTCATAAGCCTCCCTTCCTGCTTCTGTGAAATGTTGGGTCAGTTTCTATGCCATGATTTAAAACTGAAAACATTGGACAGATGAACAGGAAGCCTACTCCATCCAGCTATAGAAAGCCACCATTGGGAGTAGTAGGACAATCCGCTCAAGACCATGAACTTGTGTATTTTAACATTTACTTGTATTCTGAATAACCCCCTTGGGCCTTGTGTTTGCAGAATTTTTTTTTCTGCCAAGTTTCAGAAAATGACAAAACTGCCTTGTGTGACTTCATCTTAAAGGGGTTTTGCCACGAAGTAAACTTGATATGGGAAGTTTGTAAATTAAATAATAAATATTTTCACCATTCATTATTATTAAAAATTCTGCACCGTTTTTGTTTTAGCTGCTCCTTTAGTGATCCATTGTTTACAGCTCGTCTCCAGGGGATACGACCAGGGCTGAGAGCTCCTCAGTCCTGGTCAGACATCACCTCTCCTCTCAGGTAGCTACTGAGTGTTCAAACCCCAGGTGCTGTCACTCTACTCCCATCCTCTGTATTCCTTAGTAATTAGTCAAACAGTGCAAATAAATTAAAAAAAGAAACCTCTATGAGGTCTGTGCATTGATAAAGAGGAAAAAATCCACAGGTTTGGTTCTTGCAGGGATTTGAACCGAGGACCCTTGTGCCTGGAGGTAAAAGTTTTACCTCTCAGCTACATTGTAGCTACTCACAATTCTATCCATAAACAGACCTTTCTTTGACTATAAAGAGGAAAGGCATGGTGATGTCATCCTGCTGGGTCACATGATCTGCAATTCAAACAAATCGCACACGCCCCCTTCTGAGCGCACAGAGCTGAAGAGCTGGATGCAGGATGCATGAAATGAGATCGTGGCAAAACCCCTTTAAAGGAGTAATCCCATTTCATTGATTTGCTGAAATATATCACAAGGTTTATGGAAAATAATCTAACAGACCTAATCCCGGCAAAGTATAAAAATATATAAAAGATAATACAATAGCAATGGCAGAAAGTGTCACAAATAGTGTAGGCACAATAATACATCACAGATCTAATGCAATGCTAGGAACAAAAAATATATAGAAGATCAATTAAAATGGATGATTAAGAACATACATAAAAACATCCATAAACATAAATAACAAAATATAAAAAAAAGTATCTAAAATACGGCGATATTCATGCCGGGACCCCCAGGGACACCATGGCAGCAGCCGCTTAAAGGGGTTTTGACACTATCTCATTTCATACCTCCTGTATCCTGCTCTTTGGCTCTGTGTGCTCAGAAGGGGGCGTGTGTGATTTGTTTGAATTGCATATCATGTGACCCAGCAGGATAACATCACCAGGCCTTTCCTCTCTTTAGTCAAAGAAAGGTTGGTTTATGGGTAGAACTGTAAGTAGCTACAATGTAGCTCAGAGGTAAAACTTTTGCCTCCAGGCACAAGGGTCATCGGTTCAAACTTTTTTCTCTTTATCAATGCACAAACCTGATTGAGGTTTCTTTCTTTTATTTATTTGCACTGTTTGACTAATTACTAAGGAGTACAGAAGACGGGAGTAGAATAACAGCACCTGGGGTTTACACTCTCAGTAGCTGCCTGAGAGGAGAGGTGATGTCTGAGCATGTGCGACCAAGACTGAGAAGCTCTCAGCCCTGGTCGTATCCCCTGGAGACTAGCTGTAAACAATGGATCACTAAAAGAGCAGCTAAAACAAAAACGGTCAAGAATTTTTAATAATGATGAATGGTGAAAATGTTTATTATTTAATTTACAAACTTCCCACGTCAATTTTACTTCATGGCAAAACCCCTTTAATTATTTATTGTGGTGCCTGTCATTTTTCATTTCTTTAGCTCAAGATAGAGAGACAATGTTTGGATGTACTAGGAACTCCCGTAGAACAGAATGGAGTGTCGTGCACAACAGGGCTGTGGAGTCGTTATAAAATGGACCGACTCTAAAAATATATAATAAATTCTTCCAGTTCAATGCAGTGCCAAGAGCAAGAGAAATTGGGTCCTGCCAGAGCTCCTACTCCTGTATCTTCAGTCTCATCAGATGTGGATTTTAATTTTGAAAAGTATTTGGATGACATGGAGCAGGAAAATTGTTACCGCAGGGGAAAAGATCCCGCTCCCATATCAAACAGATTGACCAGATTTCAACAAAATTTTTCACTTGTTCTCAAAGAAGTAAAAGAGTTCAACCATTGATCAGACCTTACGGTGCCTGAGGCAATTCCTTTATACCCTGAAATTGTTAGGGTGCGTTCCCACGGCAAAGACCAAATACTGGTCGGATTTTTCGAATGGTATTTTGTCTTTTTTTGGGCAGCTTTTGTCTGCGGTTTGCAGATTCAAGCCGTCCCCCTTCACACTCACATGTTCATGTTCTGCCCGAAAACCAGGCAGAAGAATGAACATGTTCTACATTATTAGGAACACCGGTGGTGTCAAAAACCGTCTAACGGAAAATCTGTGCAGTGTGGACTGCTGAATGGATTTTCTAGTAAAATCAATGTAAAAGGTTGACAGTCACTTTACAGACTGTTTTCAAATCCGAAAACCATCTGTAAAGCCGACTGAAAGTATTTGCCATGGAGACAAACCCTTAGAGATGTTGCCCCTGTGGTCACCACTTTGCCCCTAACCCAAGTTAGTGTAGAGAGGCCGTTCTCTAGCCTGGGAATAATGAGATCAGATGTGAGGTCATGTATGCAGGATCTGATGAAGGCGATACTATTTCTCAGAACAAATTCAGAGACTCCACAAATGTTATTCAGGACGTTTTTGTTGAAAACTGTTTTTTTTCCCACTTACTGCAGCATTTTGCATATTTGCAATTTAGTGAATTTTTTTTGTGTTCTAGAGTTGTATCCATTAAATATGTTTTATGCTTGATTATTGTATCATAAGGTGATTAAAAGCCTGATGTTACCGTTTTACTACAGTAAAGTTATCACTTAAACATGCGCCGTGTATGAGGGAGTCAGGAGTCAGTGTTAGGAAAATTGAAGAGTCGGAACTTTGGCTTACCGACTCCACAGCCCTGGTGCACAAGCTGAAGCCGCTCTCCATTCTGATCAGACAAGTTTATGAATTTTTAATAATGATGAATGGTGAAAATGTTTATTATTTAATTTACAAGCTTCCCACATCAATTTTACTTCATGGCAAAACCCCTTTAAAGACTATGGTGTATAGGGCAGCTTCAAATTTCTTTATATTGGAATTGGGAGGGGTGGGGTGTGTTATTGAGGCGCTATATAATGTAGTGCACCCTTTAGTTAGCACCGTGGGTGACAGTCTGGCAGTATATTGTGTTGCACGTGGTGTTTTTTTCCTTTTGCCTTGAAGTGATTTCCAGAACCAGTTTATTTCTAGCTCGGTATCTTTACGTGATTGGTGCCCAATTTTAAACCACCAGAGGAATTTACATAGAAATCCTGCTATGTAATTGGCCGATTCTAATTCAGGGACGTTTCATTATCTTCGTTATCGTCTTTAAAGGGGTCTTGCCACGATCTCATTTCATACCTCCTGTATCCAGCTCTTCAGCTCTGTGTGCTCAGAAGGGGGCGTGTGTGATTTGTTTGAGTTGCAGATCATGTGACCCAGCAGGATGACATCACCAGGCCTTTCCTCTCTCTAGTCAAAGAAAGATCTGTTTATTTACAGTGGTACAAGCAGCTACACTGTAGCTTAGAGGTAATGCTTTTTACCTCCTGACACAAGGGTCCTAGGTTCAAATCCCTGCAGGAACCAAACCTGTGGATTTTTTTTTTCTTTATCAATGCACAGACCTCATTGAGGTTTCTTTTTTTCATTTATTTGCACTGTTTGACTAATTAATAAGGAGCACAGAGGACGGGAGTGACAGCACCTGGGGTTTGAACACTCAGTAGCTGTCTGAGAGAAGAGGTTATGTCTGGGCATGTGCGACCAGGACTGAGGAGCTCTCAGCCCAGGTCGTATCCCCTGGAGACGAGCAGTAAACAATGGCTCACTAAAAGGGCAGCTAAAACAAAAACGGTGCAGAATTTTAAATAACAATGAATTATGAATATGTTTATTATTTAATTTGCAAGCTTCCCACGTCAATTTTACTTCGTGGCAAAACCCCTTTAACTCCAGTCGTTTCTGACTTTACAGATCACTACCTGCTGAGACCAGGAGCAAGTAATCTGTCTGTGCTGAACGAGGCGGCCCTTATACCGTCTCCATCCGCTTCTAATCTGCCGTCTTTGTCACTTTGGGCTGCACTGATTTCCCAAACTTGATCTTGATTAGCCATCCCCTCAAACCTGCTTAGACGACATAATTACATTTGTTCTTCTCCTAAGCTGTTAATCTGCACTGCTTGCATGGCAGGCGCAGCTGTGCGGAGGCAAGCCCATAACTTAATCACTGCTCCATCAGGCTAATGCCCCATCTGTGGTCCTCTCCGCACAATGGCTTCATAATGCTGGGCAGTGCCTAGAGGAGGGGACCTGACTGGGAATGCTCTCGCCCACTCAGACCACGGCTTGGGGGGGGGGGGGGGGTGAAATCTAGTTGGTCCTGATGATGTAACGAGCATGCTGCCTGGTGCACAGAAAGTTAACAGTAAACTTCTTATCATGAAGTTTGGTCTGGCTGCTGCTTGAAGAACTGGAATCCAGCAGGGGGAAAGTTCATGTCTAAATTGCAGTTTAACTACAATGAGATGGAAACCTTGAGGCACAGTCTTTGAAGTGGTGAATTGCAGGGTAATCTGACCTTGTCACAGCTCCACTTGCTTGTGGGCTTCCTCTGGTTGCAGAATACTCTGCTGTATACTGCCAGCTCACTGTGTCCTATCACTGGGGAATTACCTTGCAGCCACTTGCAGTGTTGTCTGTATACAAAGCATGAGGTGTGATGAAGTGCGAGCCTCTTTTCAGCCATTTTTTTCTTTCAAGGGAATTGCTCAAAGACTGAATATTTACATATCTGACAGCGCACGCATAAAAGAGAATCGGCATGAAACGAGGAAACGCTCTGTTCTTCTAACTGTTGTGTTTTTTTCCTTATTGCTATTTTATTAACAACATGTATGAGTGTATATGAGCTTTTCCACGTAGTCCTGGAATCCAGCACTGCAGCTTAAAGGGGTTTTGCCATGATCTCATTTCATACGTCCTGTATCCTGCTCTGTGTGCTCACAAGGGGGCGTGTGTGATTTGTTTGCATTGCAGATCATGTGCCCCAACGGGGGATACATCACCGGGGGCCTTTCCCTCTGTAGAAAAGAAGGCTGTTTTTTAAAAGCATTGTGAGTAGCTGAGAGGTAAAGCTTTTGCCTCCAGGACGATCCTAGGTTAAAAACCCCGCAGAAACCAAACCCGTGGGGTTTTTTTTTTTCTTTAAACAATCCCCAAAACCCGATTGGGTTTCTATTTTTTTTATTTGCACGTTTTACTAATTTCTTTGAAAAGGGACGGAGAAGAGTAAGCCCTGGGGGTTTTAACACTCAGTAGCTGCCTGGAGGAAAGTGAAAATTTTTGGGATGTGCGACCGCACCGAGCTTCAGCCTGGTCGTATCCCCTGGGACGAGCTGAAAAAAATGGTCCTAAGAAAAGGGTAAAACAAAATGTTGCGAATTTTTAATTTTTAATGAAAGGGAAAATTTTTTATTTTTAAATTTTCGAGCTTCCACGTCAGTTTTGTGGCAAAACCCTTTGTTATTCCCTGTCATATTGCTTTAAAAATGTAGGCAAAAAAAATAAAAATCTATTATCATGTTGGGTTTTTTCTTCCTTCAGAGCTAGAGCAATTCTTATCTCCTGCTTTTGTATACAAGCTTCCCTAGGTTACCAACATCACTCTCTGCTGTAGCAAGCTCTAGAGTCCTGGCTGAATGGTGACATCACCCTGCTGTTTCTTAGCAGCAGCACAGAAGCTTGTTTATGTTTCTTACTGACCAACAGTATAATTTTTTTTCATTTTTATTAACATCATGTGATTGTATCAACAAAGTAGAAATATATACGTTTTCTAAGTATGTAAACGTATACAAATGTATGCAACATTTAAGTTTTAAATAACAGTGATGTTTACATAGAGATGGATCCGTTTGTGTACGTTTATCATGGTCTAAGTTTCTACTGCAAAACGTATTCAAGCGTAACATTGCAAAAAACCGCAGTGAACGGCCTCTTTTTATTCCTTCACTTCTGAGGACACCGATCGTGCAGTCTTTAGCATTGATTCCCATGAATAAACGAAGCTGCTCTGCCTTTGTGGATCTCACAGGTTTCTCATTAGGCTGGAGCTACACGCAGACTTCTGATGTTGCCGGCACGGTCTGTGCCACGCAGGGTGGGTAGGGCAATGTGAAATATTTGCTGTTTTGAATCAATGTATGTGAAAACCATTAACCTTTTGAAAAGCTAAATCTGCACGTTCAGCCTATTCCAGTTTGCTGTGTTTCTCAAAAACAAATGATGCCGTGTCATACAGTCCTGACCCCAGGCTGCACCAATGTCCCAACACAATATATTAAATAAAAAAAAATAAAAAACAGGCCTATGTAATGATAAATGGTTGCGGGCACATACACTCAGTAACAGGATCACGTGGTTTTTCACATGTCCCAATGTGAATACGCCATTTTTGGGTGTATTTTGCACCAAAAAACTCTTGGCGCCCTATTCTCTATATATATGAACTCTAACACACCAAAACTAGGTGCTTTATACACCAGGCATTATATTTACTATTTTGCCATAGGCAAACTTCAACTCTATCAGCTCTCAATCTATAAAGCACTAAAACGTAACTCTTATTATGTATAACACTTAACCTCTATACACACTATTTAAAAACCTGATTTCTAACCTCTCAATTTGTCCCTTTCTAATTGTGAAGGAATAACTCCTTTTCTATTATCAAGTGGTGGAACACCACCTATTAACAGGGGAACCTTATATATACAGTGATTTACTAACTCCAATAAGGGATCCAAAACATCCCACTTGGGCAGTCATCCCTAATCCGATGGACATAAAACATATAAGGTTTCCTTGTGAGACCCTCTGCAGCGGGTGACACTTGTAGAAAGAGGTAAGAAATCACAAATTAAAATGTCATGCCTGACCTCCCCAACATGTTTCACCAACTAAATGGCTTCATCAGGGGATAGAGGTCCGGTCCCATGTGGCTAAAAAGGTGCGTCAAATATGCTTCAACGATGTGATATGTGCCTAGATTTTGTAATGTGCCAGTATAGGCGCATTAATTTTACCATGCCGGGTATACCAGATGGCAGATTTTTGAAAGGTTCTTACTTTCAGGCGCTCTTTACACTGATTTAATGCGCAGCAAAGCTTACGTGCCTTCGCCACTTTTCGGACATGTCGCCCCCGGTGTTTGTGCCATTTATTGCTGCAGTGAGTTTTTTCTTTATTTGTACGATGAGTCTAAGCAACTTTATTAAAGAAAAAAAAAAGCATTGGTAAAGGTGTTTCCCATCTTATAAAGTGATGGAATATTACTAGGATAAGCCATCACTGTATGATTGTTGGGGGTCAGACATCTGAGACCTCTACTAATGCTGAGTGTGAAGCAGCACTGATTTAGCATTGCATTCCCTTTGCTGGATTTCCCCTGCACAGTGGCACTCCAGGCTAGCTGCTGAACAGAGAGTGCAGCACAGTGCCAGCCAGGTCAATGGGGCTGGTGGCGGTTCCCTGGAGAGCAGGATGGCTGGGAGCAATTTAGTGGAGGACACAGCACTGATTTTGCATTGCATTCTCTTAGCTGTTTTTCCCCTGTGCAGTGGTACTCCTGGCTACCTGCTAAGCAGAAACTGCTTTTTTAAAGGGAACCTTACCAATACCTGCAGCGCAGACACAATCACAGTGTGAATGGAGCCTTCTAGTACTGCGCTGCATTCAAACCTCTGTTGTATCAAGAACATAGCTGCCAACTTTTGAAAATGGAAAAGTAGGAGATTAAAGAGGGCGGCGCGCGTAGAAGAAAGCCAGGTAGATGCCCTTATAGCCAGGTCGTAGCCCCCCCATAACCAGGTAGGGCCTCTTACAGGCAGGTAGATGCCCCCTTGTAGCTAGGTAGTTGCCCCCCTTTAGTAGTCATAGTTCCCCCTTAGAAGCCAGGTAGGTTTGCCCCCTTTAGAAGCCAGGGTAGTTGCCCCCTTTAGTAGCCAGGTAGGTATTGCCCCCTTTAGAAGCCAGGTAGGTAGTGGCCCCCTTAGAAGCCAGGTAGTTGCCCCTTTAGTAGTCAGGTAGGTAGTTGCCCCCTTTAGAAGCCAGGTAGTTGCCCTCTTTAGTAGCCAGGTAGGTAGTTGTCCCCTTTAGAAGCCGGATAGTGCCCCCTTTAGTAGCCAGGTAGGTAGTTGCCCCCTTTAGAAGCCAGGTAGGTAGTTGCCCCCATTAGTAGCAAGGTAGAGCCCCCCCATGTAGCTAATAAAAATAAAATAATAAAATCCACTTACCTCACCAGGCTCCTGCAGCTCCGGACATCTCCGTTCTCCTCAGCGACGCAGGGGAGGAGAGTGCAGAGGCGCGTCACTCCCCCTGCGCCGCTGACCTGTATGTACAGCGCGCACCGGCCGGGTACATACAGGGGGTAAAGGGAGGAGGGAGCGATCCCTCCTGCCTCCTCCCTGCACAGGGAGACTCCGGGCGGGTGAAGCGGCCGCTGCGGCCGCTTCACCCGCCTGTAGGAAAGGCCCGGCGGCACAAGAGTAGCGCACCAGTCATTACGTCTGGTCATTACTGTAATCCACAGTTCTCATAGAGAAGTATAGATCACGTCTCCCCCCCCCGCTTGGCGAACACGCCGTGTGGGGGGGGGGGGAGAGATAAGTGACATGTGAATTAAAAGCGGCGTATACGCGCCGCTGGTATTGAAAGTCTATGGGCCTGCGAGGTCCCGCAATTGCGCCGTGGGGGTGGGAACGGGGGGGCGGGCACCTCGCCGGCCCATAGACTTGCATTACCAGCGGCACATATACGCCGCTGGTGAATTCACATGTCACTTATCTCCCCCCGCGGCGGATTCGCCGAGCAGGGAGAGGACACGTAATCCATAGTTCTCTATGAGAACTGTGGATTACCGTAATGACTGGGACGTAGTCCAGCCGTAATTCGCGCACTACGGCACGTAATTACGGACTGCAATACGTTCCATTTTAAGCCGTGTGAACATAGCCTTACAGACAAGTAACCAACAGTGCAGCTGCACTCCTACTAGAAGGCTCCATTCACATTGTGATTGTGTCTACATGGCAGGTATTGGTCAGGTTCCTCCTATAATATAGAGGATGAGTGTCTCCTACTTCAAATTACTAGCACCTGTCATATCCCAATATACAAATTATCAGGTTAAACTCTGCTGTAATTGAAAAGGCAGAGCAAGGAATGATGACAGATTTGTACTCCTGAAAATTATAGACTTGTGAAGGTAGCCATTGGTATTGCCTTTGACATGCCACATCTTCATATACAGGCAGTCCTTGACTTACACCGTCCCGACTTACATCTGTCCCCTAGTTACAATCGGAGACTTATGTGGCATGCTGGCAATTGTAGTTCCATGTTCCACAGCAGATAGTAGCTGTAGAACGACAAGTGCCAGCATGCCACAGCAGCACATGAGGCAATAATGAGGTAAAATGTTTTTTACCAGGGGCACACACAGCAAAACAAATGTAAAAACCCTTCCCTGTACTATCCAAAACTAAAAAAAAAAAAACTTTTGTGCTGGCGTTGCATGTAATAAATATAGCTGTTCCAACTTACATACAAATTCAACTTAAGAACAAACCTACTGTCCCTATCCTGTTCGTAACCCGGGGACTGCCTGTATTTTACTAATGTAGAAAAAGTAAATGCATACCTCCAATTATAACACATTTTTCCTTAAATCGACAGTATAAGCAGAAATTAGTGACTTTGTAATATGTCTCATTAGAGAAAAAAAAATCTTCTTTCTTCTACTGCCTCCTTTTCTTCCTCCCTCCCTTCTTATTTGTTCACTTAGCCATAAATTACATGCAGAGGAAACAAGGTTTCTGTTTCATTGAGAGCTCAGTTTACAGCTGCCCATAGCACTCTATTGAGAGGGGAGGGGGACGAAAGGCACAGAGATACACTGGCCTTATAGACTGTTTTCTCTCTCCTCAGTGTTGGCTCACAGTGACGTTGCTCCTTACAGCTGTCTAATATACTCCATAATATAATTCCAGCACTCTACGCGTTTCAAGTCTCAAACAACAATAATAGACTGTTAATAATGACTCGACCCATGAAATAATTTTTTGATAATTTTCATTTATGAATGCTGGACTTACTTTGTGAATATGCTCTTATGCTGACTCGGATTGTGAAACACTATGGATGATAAGCAACACTTTTTTTTATTGCTATTATGCTCTGTGCTGCTGCTGGGGTGCGTGAGACTTTATTACGTTTACATCGTGCACCTCAGTTCTCCATAAAATGGTCAGCTGTACTTTTGATTTATCTAAAGTTATTTTATAATTGGAGATATGCTTTAAATTCTATATGTACAATATACAATGATATTATCAGGTAGACAAGAGCTTTAACAAGGTTTTCAGGAATATTACATTGACGGCCTATCCTTTCCATCCTCCATAGTATAATAAACCTGCAAGTGGGGCTATATACATTACAGCAGCTCAGTGATGCAGAACCCATTCATTTGACTGGAACAAGCTATAGTACACCCACACTCATATGGTTGTGTCAGGTACTACACTGAAGAGGCCCACCTATTCATACTGCCCCTTTATTCTGCCATCAATGTAATATCTTAGGAAGTCCCGTTGTATTATGGGTTGTGTATTGTGTTGGTACATTTAATAATCCACACTTTATAAATTAATCTAACAGTCTAAATTACCCAAGTACGTACTGTATTATCTGTATATTGCATTAACCATACTTGGAACATGTTGAAAATTTTAAAAAACAAAACAAAGAATATACTGTATGAAGACATGAAAACAAGATCCTCCGGTAGTGTCTAGCACCTCTTATGTATTTGTATATTCAGGTGGGTACAAATGAATACAGGCAGTCCTCGACTTACACCGTTCCGACTTAAATCTGTCCCTAGTTACAAATGGAGACTTATGGGGCATGCTGGCACTTGTAGTTCCATGTTCCACAGCAGATAGTAGCTGTGGAATGACATGTTCCAGCATGCCACAGCAGCACGTGAGGTGAAAATGTAGTGAAATCTTTTTAACAGGGGCACAGACAGCAAAACAAATGTAAAAACCCTTCCCCCACAAAAAACTTGTGTGCTGGAGTTACATTTAATAAATATACCTGGTCCGACTTACATACAAATTCAGCGTAAAGGGGTTGTCTCACTACATCGATTCATCTTACCTCAGTCCTGTTTTCTCAGCTTCACTTTTGAACTCAGGGGCATGTTTACTGACTTGACTGGCTTCTACTGGCCGGCAGTGACAAGCTGCTGAGGACACCACGTCTGTAGCTATAGCAACCACCGCTGGCAGCCTATCGAGAGATCCAACAGGTCTGTAGCTATAGCGACCTTAGGAGCTGATGCAGCCCATACAAAATGGGATATCAAGGAATAGGTAGGACACTGTTACTGGACACATATTGCAAAGTTACTTGATTTTTCAAGATCTTTTAAGGGGTTTTGCCACGAACTGAGTTCCTTACCTGTTATCTGGTCAGCAGAGAATATAAACAAATCATGCTGAGAGGGAGGGGGTGAGCAGAGAGTGAGGAAGAATGGAGCGTCTCTAAAATTACTCAAATAATAACATTACAACCAGTGGATTATCTATACAGCAGACAGACTCATACACTGCACTTTCTCCCCAACCCCTTGCAAGCTTCTTCATGTTCCCTGTCATCAGATAAGAAGTGCAAACACGCAAGCGCGGCCAGATCAGCTCCTGTCAAGTGTCCTGGTCGTGTCTAATGTAAACTTTCAGGAAACCAAGGAGAACTGAGCAATGCTGTAGCTCTCACAGGCTTCACTTTTTGTAATCACATATATTTAGAAAAGTGATTAAATACCCGTTTTGGAAGATTCCACCTCAACATTACATCGTGGCAAAACCCCTTTAACATAAAAAGCAATCCTTGTAGTGAGACAACCCCTTTAAGAGCAAACCTACAGTCTCTATCTCGTTCATAACACGGGGACTGCCTGTACCGATTTGTTTCCAGACACTGAAATAAAAAGTGCTAAGGATGGATGTGCAAATAGAGATTACAGCCAATTTATGTTAAATATTACAGGTGGAAGGAGCCCTTTTTAGGGCATAACCGTATGAGTTTTGCTTTTGTTCTCGGACCTTAGATCTTGTTCTACTGGATCTTGTTTTAAATCTATGGCTGTGTGTGTTCCCAGTGGCAGTCCTGCTATCTCTCTTTACAGTATCTTTTATATTGTGGAGCATTTGCCATTTATAGCCTTTAACCAAGGTGGGACCGAAAGCTATAATTTTCTTTTTAA
Source organism: Phyllomedusa bahiana (assembly GCA_025379985.1). NCBI lineage: Eukaryota > Metazoa > Chordata > Amphibia > Anura > Hylidae > Phyllomedusa > Phyllomedusa bahiana. The sequence goes on along the minus strand of JAODAL010025596.1, from coordinate 2,739 downwards.
GTGATTTTCTTTTACTTGCCATATTGAAGTACACTTGAGCTTTGTGTTTCCGAGGTGGATCTAGGTTGTACCCGAGTGCTCACAAAGCAATGCTTGGAAATCTACCACCGAGACCTCCATGGACGGCAGCAGCTACCATGCTGAATGATTACAGCTGGTGGGATTGTTTCTAAATTTGCTTACAATAATTAGGAGTATTTCTGCTTTCCGCGCTGCTTTTGATCCCAGTGGGATGTTCGAGAATTTGTACCAGAGCCATTTGATGTTGTGCAGCCGGAAGAATGTGACGGCTCAGTGTGATCTGTCCGGCCGCCCCCTTTGTGTGGATAAAATGTGTCACTCTCCTCTAATGATTGGCTTTATGTGGGTGACGGACTGCATCGCTAATAATGGAAGAGTGTAGGACTTGTATGGCTGGACAGGTGGGAACAGTTTCTGGATCTCTTAACTGGATGACCTTAAAGGGGTTGTCTCACTACAAGGATTGCTTTTTATGTTAAAGATCTTGCAAAAACAAGTCACTTTGCAATATGTGTCCATTAACAATGTCCTACCTATTCCTAGATATCCCCTCTTGTATGGGCTGCATCAACTCCTCAGCTTGCTATAGCTACAGACCTGTTCAATCTCTCCTGATAGGTAGCCAGCACTGGTTGATATAGCTACAGACCTGTTTGATTTCTCCTGATAGGCTGCCAGCACTGGTTACTATAGCTACAGATCTGTTCAATCTCTCCTGATAGGCTGCCAGCACTGGTTGCTATAGCTACAGACCTGTTTGATGTCTCCTGATAGGCTGCCAGCACTGGTTGCTATAGCTACAGACCTGTTTGATTTCTCCTGATAGGCTGCCAGCACTGGTTGCTATAGCTACAGACCTGTTCAATCTCTCATGATAGGCTGCCAGCACTGGTTGCTATAGCTACAGACCTGTTTGATGTCTCCTGATAGGCTGCCAGCACTGGTTGCTATAGCTACAGACCTGTTTGATGTCTCCTGATAGGCTGCCAGCACTGGTTGCTATAGCTACAGACCTGGCTTCTACTGCAGCCTGGAAAAACCCAAAAAACACACCCCTAAATTTAAAAATGAAACCGGAAAAACAGGCTGTGGTACAAAAATAAATATAGTAGACCCCCCTTTTAATTTGGGCCAAATGGGCAGCCGGTGGTCAGGGGTTAAACTTTTGCCTTAAATGCACTGAGGTCTTGGATCCAAATCCCAAAAAGAAAAACAAGTCGAAAATTTGTTTGTTCTCCAAATTTGCGGGGATTTCTTAAAAGGGGGAAAAAATTCTCCTTTGAGAGAAGCCCGTAAACTGGTCGGTGTGAGGGTTACTTCCCCATTCAGATCTCACTGACGGTTTTAATAAAGGTCAACTTATGGAAAAGAGCCGGGAGTTTCCCAGCCCCTTATTACCTTTGTAGGCTCGGGAACCTAGAAATGTAAGGGGGATTTGAGCCAAAACCAGTTATTTTCAACTAAGACACGTTTCGGGTATTTGCCCCCATCATCAGTTTTGAATTTTGGGTTGGCTGGGTAAAGGGGCGAAGTTTCGAAAGGGGAAAAATCTCTCCTTGAGAAGGGAACCCAAATTTAATTGGTGGTGTAAGGCTTTACTTCCCAATTAAAACCTCATGAGTTTTGATAAAGCAAAGGCTTAGAAAAGAGCTGGGGAGCTCCAAAAACGCCCTCTTTTGGGTTTAATTAAAATTTCCTAAACATCAGGGGTCTTTAAAACTCCAGCCCTAAAGGCCCCCCAAAAAGGTCCATTTTTTTTGGTTTTCCCTTTAGCATTGCAAGGGATTTAATTGTCAGTGCATTTTTTGGGAGATCCGAAAACAGACTGTTTGGGGCCCTGAGGACTGGATTTGGGAAACACAGCTCTACGTAGTCCCGTTTCCCCCCCCACACTCTAAAAGACTTAGACATATGGAATTTAGACTGTGAGCCTCAATGGGGACTAGGACCAATGTGAATAATAATGCAGGACTTAAGAGTTTTAAAAAAATATTGAAATTGTTATGGAAAATTAAAAAAAAATCAAAAATTCTTAAAAAATGTGTTGAACATAAAAGTGTGAGTTAAACAATAAGGGTATGTTCACATGTATTATTTGTGTGTGCAAATGCGCACATATTTCGCCACATAGTGCGCTTAATACGTGGTGAAATGCGTGCCAGAATGACGGTAATTCAGAATTCTCATACAGAGCTATGGATTACACTCCCCCACGATCATATTTAACACTTGGGGTGAGAATTGACATGTCAGTTGTTAGCGGTGAATACACACCCGACAATGATGTTTAGGGGTTTGGGCCGGGGACCAACCCCCCCCGTTTTTTTGGAATTACGTGTGATCACGGTTGTTTCCAAAAAAACCTGGGGTATAGGGGCGTACTATAAGGGTATGTTCACAGGTGTACTCAGTAATACATACAAACCCTTTTGATCGGGAGCTTTGCTGATCAACACATTCCCCGAGGGGGCCCGGGGGGGGAGCAGCCGCCGCCCCCATGACATCATTACCGCGGCCGTAAATTTGCCGCAAATAAAGACATATCATTATCTCCCCCGGGATATAATGCCTCGTATTTTATGCCAAGGGACGGGGGAATCCCTATTCTTAAGGCCTCTTCCCGGTTTTTTTTGGGGCCCCTGGGGGTTGCGCCAAAATCCTCCCCCGTATTTCGGTAATCCCGCTCTCAATAAAAAAACAGTGGAATCCGTCGCTCCT